>OZ020168.1:19426129-19494571 GCA_963971145.1 Sussaba pulchella
GGTTCCTCATCGTGACTTCCATCGTGACACAGTGCGCTTCCGACCAGCGAGTCTGACCGAGTTTGAATCTTTGGCTTCTAATTCGTGTTTAAAATTTTTTTAATTGTTAGCCTGTAGTTTCGACGGTTATACATATATATGTACAATATAACAAAGATATGTAAATCGATGAAGAACGTATCGGTCTAATCAAGTCTTATCAGGCTCGCCGACGCCTAGGCGCAATGTCAGTATAACTATGAATTTTCTCTCTTGATTAAGTTAATATACTCAATTACTCCGAAATTCTGAAAATAAAAAAAATTCATCAAAATTACCAAATGACATTACAGTTATGACAGACCGTGACTTAAAACTAACCTGCAAGTTGAAAGTTAAAAATTGTTTACTCAGAATTCAAGATACCTGCAAGTTGAAATTTACAAGCTGCTTTCTCTGAATTGAAGATATTGTGAGAACCTCACTCCATGAGGAAATTATTTATATCAACTTTGGCTTCCAATTAGCTTTGGAATTTGTAAGTTTCAACTTGCAGCTTGTTCCCCATATGAAATTCAGTCCATGTTTCGTACGTTTGACGGTTGAGTGATGTTCTACATACATGTCTTCTTCATGTAATCTTCATACATGTAGCGAACTCCGATTGGCTTGGTCAAAGCTGTCGGGAGTTCGAGCAAAACGACACTTTTTCGAAAAATTCGAAATCCCGTAAAATCTAAACTTCTCGATGGATTTGGCCTAGATGCGGTACCACCCAACTTTGGATACAAACCTATCTGTACCGAACTATTTGGTCGTTCGTCAATCACGATGAAAATCAGAGCCGGTAAAGAGATTGTAGAGCTGCACATGGCTGCAAAAATTGAGGGCTGTAGCTGAAACCACAGACACACACACATACACACATCCGGACATTTTCTCCAAATGTGTGTTTCTCGACGTTTTAGTACATTCCGAACATGACATGAAGATCTCGAAAAAATAAATATTCACCATAACACAGCTTGATCTATGAGGAAGCAAAAAGTAACTATTAATTAATAAAAACCCATTCGCGGTGAATAGAATTTTTCATAATTGAAATATTAAGCAAGGAAACTTCGATAATACGAGTTCGCCCGCGATCTCCATTTGTGATAAAGCATAAGCATATATAATTGACGTTGATGTTTACCGTTCCGGATAAATAACCAATGTTACTTTCCACTGTTCTTGTACTCATCGTGAACTGTAGCATTTTTTATTTACATCGGTTTGTCGATATACGTTGAAATGCAATTGTTCTAATATTGAACATGAAATTGGTGTTGGGCCTTGTGTCATAGTTTTATCAGGGACAATAATATACGAGTGTAGTCCCGGATATCGTCTAATAATATAATTAACTAGGGTCGTGGAAGGGAAAGCACAATAATATTATTACTCGAGGATTCTGAGTTTCTGAGTGATGATTACAAGGAGCGCATAACGGTATAGAAGTATATGGCCGTCGCAACGTCACGACGCGTGTTCCGGTCAGCCTTATACTCTCCTGATACACTCGGGACGGTTTCGCGACCATTGCGCACTAGAGCCAACATCGAGTGCGCGTGAGAATTGGATACGGGACCATCGACGATACCGCAATGACAAAATTAATCCCAAATTTCTCCTAATTTCTCCAACACTTATCCGAGTTGTTATATACCGGTTAAAACTGATGGAGCGGGGATGACAAACACATTGAAACCAATTTATTTGAATTATTATAAATTTTAAGAATAAAATATATTATTGTTCTGCCATGTTCGGCTCATCACGAAGAGAAAATCCATTCGCTTCTACATATGCTTGCAACGACATGGTGCCAACATTTTTCGTTGTGTACCTATGTACAAATAATAAAATAATATGTACCCGCGATGCAGTATGTTTATTTCATTGGGCTCTGTACGTGTTTGCTCGTGACACGATACGGTTTTAACAATTCGCCTACTTTCTCGCTCGGCATGGTTGCTTGCTACTAAATTCGCCAATTCAAAGACCGGGCGCTATCCTCAGCCTTTCCATCAGCCTCGGTTGTTCTAACAGTTCCGGCTTCATGCTCCTTTAATAATAATTATTATTATATACACACGAACACACATACACACATACACACATAAACAGTAAAAAATACGTGGAAAGATGGATAGGACATCAGAATGGTGTACAGCTCGTGAATGTTTTATTGGTAGAAAAACCATAGTAACGTAAAAGATAAAACGTACCAATGGCTCGAATAGTTAGGCGTAACGCAATAGAAGAGAAAAGCTATTAAAAAATTTAAACGACAAACGAGGTGTAACTTGTTTTGAACGACGCTTACCGTGTCGCGTTATCGACGCGCGATGATATTATCATTGAATAATGCAACTCAATATACAGTGACGAACGAAACTATTGGCACAGTGGTGTCACCAGGGTGTAGGTAGTTCTAGTAACTACGGCAGGACAGTTCAGATCGGCTTTATTTAATATAATAATACTGTCATATCTCATGCTTCATTATAACACAAAAAGATCGATTGCAAACAATTTGGTAGCACAAAAAAATGTATATATGTTGCAATGTTCATGTGAACGGGCACAAAAGTATTGGCACAGGGTATTAAATTCTACTTATAAATTGTTTTATGGCATTGCCCTTGGTCAGTAATTAAGTTTCACCGAGTATAGGGGAATATCCCAGCGTTTTCTCGATAAAAATTAATTACGCAGTACAGTGGGAACCGTTGAAACGTAAGAATGGGGCAAAAAAACGAGAAACTACCGTCGCAGAGAGGAAAACCATATTAAACCTGCACAATCAAAACCAATCCCATGCAGAAATTGCGAAGGCTGTTGATAAAAGTCGTTTTACCGTGCGCAGTGTTATTTAATGATTTAAGGGTAAAGAAAATTTGGAAGATCGTTGGCGAAGTTGCCGTCCACCTAAGCTCTCTGGAAGGGAGAAAAGGAAAATTATGAATACCATAAAGGTGAATCCTAAAACGCCTTTAACGGAGATAGCAGCAACGTTAAGGGAAGACCTTGGTAATATGAAGAAAAGGCTAGAATTTGCAAACGAATTCATACCTAAGACAATAGATTTTTGGGATAAAATTCTCTTTTCTGACGAAAGTAAATTTAATATCTTTCAATTCGATGGTAGAGTTTTGGTGTGGAGAAAACCTGATACCGAATTTGACGTAAAGCATCTTCAGTCCACCGTCAAACATGGGGGTGGCGGAGTCATGGTGTGAGGATGCATAAGTTCATCTGGGGTTGAAGAGCTTGTTTTTATCAACGGAACGATGGATCAGCATGTGTATTTGAACATTTATAAAAAAAATCTTAAGAAAAGTGGGGAAAAGGTGGATTTGCGGCCCAATTTTTACTTCCATCCGGAAAATGATCCAAACCACACTGCTCATAAAGTTCGCGAATGGATCATTTTCAACATCCCATACACATTATCATTCTCATCACAATCACCAGGCTTGAATCCGATTGAAAATATTTGGCATGAGTTGTAACGGAGGATCAGAAAACAGCATATTTCCCGTAAAACTGACCTCAAAACCGTCCTTCGGCAAGAATGGAATATCCTTGATCCTGAAGTCATACGAAAGGTGGTGCGCTCTATGCCTAACAGATTGCGGGAGAATCTCAGAAAAAAAGGACTGCCGACTAAATATTAATATTTTTTTTTCTACGTTTACGCCTTGTGCCAATACTTTTGTACCCGTTCAAATGAACATTGCAATATATATCCATTTTTTTCTGCTACCAAATTGTTTGCAATCGATCTTTTTGTGTTATAATGAAGTATGAGATATGATAGTATAATTATGTTAAATAAAGCCGGTCTGAACTGTACTGCCGTAGTAACTAGAACTACCTACACCCTGGTGGCACTACTGTGCCAATAGTTTCATTCGTCACTGTATAAAGCTATAACAGATTGAATCGAAGTAGTTATAAGAGGAGCGGAAGTTCGTTGAATCGATCGAACCGGAACGCACAATGAATATAATCTCGGAAGAAATGACGTTGGCCAAATGGTTTAATGAAAAAATGATTAAAATGTAAAGCAGGCGATGGTTTTAAGCTAGTGGGTGGAGTCTCTCGTAGCATTGTACCGCCTTTTTAACAAATACTTTGAATCAGGATAGTAGAAGATGCAAGAGCGGAATACGGTGCGCACCGTGTTTGTTATCAATCGATAGTAGTCGTATACCGCCCGCGTGGCAGCTCTCTGTGGCTCGTGACGGCGCGTGCTACGCCCCGTCGAAGCATGTTCCCCTACGAACGCAAGACTCGAGTGTGACCCGGCCTGGGGACACGAGCCCGTCCTTAGTGAAGGTTAACGGCCCCGCACCTCACGCGGGTTTTAATATATAGCGCGCGGCTCCCGGTGACGAGTAATATGGACGTGCGTTGCTCTGTACCGCCGTTGGTACAAACGACAAACAAACTTTTATTTTCCCAATTATTTTTTTATTGTTTTTTCTATGATTTATTTCGGTTTCATGACCATCCCGGCGTACGATGTAATTTCTCCGTCAACGATACACCCCACCAACGCTCTTAATAGCCGAACTAATAATTATTTAACAGAAGATGCGACCTATTTTACGAATAGAATAAAACAGGTTAACGAAAACCAGATAAATTCTCGACTAATTCGATAAAATTTGTTCAAATAAATGTTTAGACGAAGACGCACCAGAACGCGATGGAGAATTTAAACGATAACCGTCATAGAGAAAAATGCCTATATCAGAGGGCATCATTGAAACGATGGTGCGTCGATACCAGGCTGTCATGATAAACCGCCGCTGTACCGGTACGTGTGTGGTTTTTTTTCATTTAACGGTACTATTATGGTCGCCTGTTAGCTCTCAACTCCCAAGTTGTGCTGGCCACCAGCGGTTCCATCGAAACCTTGCTTGGATTGACGGCCAGCAGCTACCATCCCCGTCTCATGCTTTCCGGATGGGCCGCAATAAAATCTATTGTCAATCGAGTTGCTTGCCTGCGGGTCCCTCGTATAGTTGATTAATATTTGTATATATGCACCCATCACATTCCCCGATATTTTCCGAGTTCCTTAATTCACCAGACTTTTGAACCATTAAAAAACAATTTTTATGTTTAATTAATAATAAAAGTAATTGAATTATTGCCTGTTCAGAGGTAACGAACGATCAAATGATATGGTACTAACGATTTAATTTAATTTAATACTCGCCGCCGCTGCGCCACGCCGTCCTCTTGCGTCAACATCGACAAATTAACGTTTTTTAAGGTGAGGGACTACATCGGCGAGTGCGAGAGAGATAGCTGCAATCACGGCAGCACGTTGTTTGTCGCCACAATTGTTCTGTCGAAAAAAAAAAAAGTTCTTACATCATGCGGTTGAGAATTGTGCATGATGTAAAGACCGTATTTTATTCGACAAAACAATTGGGGCCCTAAACAATTGATTACAGTTTTCTGTTACCAACCGAGCAGTATCATATTACCTTAACTGCACGAAGACTTATCGACGGAAAACTATTTTCGTCGATCGAAAATCTTTGGAAATAAATGATTTACGGGTAATAATATGTATTGTTTGATGAATCGATATTACATATATTTAATAATTACAAACCAAACATAACATTATCAACGATACAAAGACGGTAATACAGCATTTTTTTTATGTGTGTTACATAGCTTTTGAACCGGTCCGAAATGAGGACGGCAATTTTACGATAATACAATATTATTTTCAAAATAACGCGTTTAAAAAAGTAAATGAGGATGACTATAATTAAGAGCATGTCCTAATTGTGATCGGTGTAACTGTTGTTACTGGAAGTGAAATAAAAAATTTTAAAAAACCAGAGAAGTTACGCGACAAACAAGCGATCGTTTACAACGAATTATCACTATTATTATTGAAATACAGTAACTCAACATTGATGATATTATTGTTGTTCGCTGTGACGGAAAAAGTATGTTTGTTTAATCCTCGTTACTCGCCGTACATAATAATATACATTCTCTGTTTGTCTAATTTATTTGCTAATTGTCCATCGATTACCATTATCACGCGTTTCCATAAGTATTATTTTCATTGTTTATACTCGATATACATATTCTTTCGTCCGCCGTCAGCGATAAACCTATGATACTTGGTTTTATCGGTTTCAGCAACCGGTCTTTACTAACATTCTTGTTTCTTTCTTCAATAAACGTTTGAAAACATTAACGATTATTTTAGGTTTCTCCATATATACACAAATGTACATGTATATATATACATATGCATGTGCGTGTCTGCGTATAGGACACGAAAACATATGTACATACATACACTTCTGTTAAATTTCATTAAACAGCTAAATGTTGGATAAGAAACGTTTAAACCGGGTAGATAAAACTTGTCGCCGTTCGTTTCGAGCCTTATTAGGAATATTACCGATCATTCCCGTAACTTCTATTACAAAATTGGCTATTTCCGCGGTTTGACGCAACCAAACTTGATTTTCTCTGGTAAAGATTACACATTTCACGCATCCTATTGTCATGTTGAACATGCGACTATTCCCGTGTTGTAACCATGCAATTGAGTATTATTATTATTATTATTATTATTATTATCATTATTAGTATTGTTATTGTTGCTGTTGTTGTCTGATAACCCACATGATAATTTTTACGACGAATCCAGTAAAACTTGGCGTTATGTTGTTGACTTTACGTAACTAATATACGAATTCATGTTTGCCCATTTTCTATCCTCTTTCTTCGTTTTTCAGAGAGGTCAGAGTTAATTAATTTGTAAAATGAGCCTTCATTTGTCCACAAATTCTTAGTTAATTAATGACAAGTAAAGTAATGCCGTTTAGAGTGTTAGTAAACAATCAGGGGCATTAAAAAAATTGGAACACGGGGAATGTCGATACCGCACGATTATGTTTTACGGTGCAACTACTTGGATAATTAATTAAACGATACTATAAAGAATGCTCAAATTGTGAAATATGCAACACAATTAGTTGTAAGAAATTTGTCAGTCTAGGAAGGGACACTCGAGATTGGCGATAAACTATAGGGGCTTCGTTGCTTAAACGATAGTCACGCCTATCTTGCGTATTTTTCTGTCTTCTTACTTAATATATATATATATATATATATATATATATATTAGGGCGAGTTGAAAAAAAAACTTTATGACACGCTGTGCGTAAAAGTGCGGTTTTACGCTCACTTCGTTCGCGTCAAACCGCATTTACGCACCTTGTGACAAAAACATTCGTACGATACTCGTACGAAAAACGTTTTCCGGACTCGTGTGATTGCAACACTCGCCTTCGGCTCGTTCTGCAAACTCACACTCGTCAGAAACATTTTTTTCGTACTAGTGTCATAATGTACTATTTTTTTTTCTTTCAATCAAAATACATTCACGCCAAAGTATCTTCCATCAAGAGAATCGTGTCCAAAAATGAGCCCGATTGGACCATTTTTAGGGGTCACGCAAGATTTTTCTAGTTTTCCCATTTGATTAACATGGGAAGGGCGTAAAGTTTCCATTTAAAAAATCGTAGCTCCGCCAATTTTATAGGTACATTGATCCCGTTAGTCCCATTTGAAAGCTCTTGAAAAACCGCTTAAAATGGCGTGCGGACCTTTGGGATCCCATTTCAACTTTCATCAATAATTTTGGTGTTTAGTAAGAAATTATCGACGGAAGTTGCAATCGGATTTCAAAGGTCCGCACGTAATTTTAAGCGGTTTTTCAAGAGCTTTCAAATGGAACTAACCGGATCAATGTACCTATAAAATTGGCGGAGCTACGATTTTTTAAATGGAAACGTTTCGTTCTTCCCATGTTAATCAAATGGGAAAACTATAAAAATCTTGCGCGAGCCCTAAAAATGGTCCGATCGCGCTCATATTGGACACGATTTTGGACACGATTTTCTTGATGGAAGATACTTTGGCGTGAATGTATTTTGATTGAAAGAAGAAAAAAAAGTTAAAAAAGTTAAAGTAAAAAAAGCTGGTAATAACTAACGATTCATAGGCCTAACCCGACGTATCGTCACTAGGCGGGAAACTCGTGTTTTACATTTCAATGACCTTCCACGAATATTTGCAATCGTTTTCCACATAATTATTCTTATTATTATATCCTCCGTTTTGCACCAGGCAAAATAATCCATATAAATGAGAGTTAATTCGATCGTTGAATCGGCAGATAATAACCTAGATGTAACATTGTATTTGACAAATTTCTACAGAGAATTGATTTTCCTTTGATATAACATTTAGTTCGATGGTTTCGTAAATCCGCTACCGTAGTTACTTCGATCCTCGGTCGGTCTCGTTATAACTGTTATGATAAACGATTATAATTAAAAAATAAAGCTAAATTTAATTGTTGACTAAACATTTATGGAATTTGGGGAGCACTAATAACCATTGAGATTTATTTTAATACGATGAGCCCCGGTATTACGCGTTTTAACGAACCAGCCAACTAATTATTAAACATCATAACGCTGAAATAAATCAGCGAAATGGGACCTCCAATATTAATTAAAATATTTTCCAATATGATATTTATTTCCTCAAACAAGTTGGAAATGTCGTTTGTTTAACGGTCGAGGGTCCGTCATTGGCCCGAATCAGGCCACTTTGCTTCCTGAGCTATTCGATCGAAACAGTCGGACAGGAATGTGTACTGTAGTGCAATAACGTTAATATTATTAAAACATTTAATTAAACGTATTCCGTATTCCGTAGAGTATTAATATCGAGGTTAAGGCAATACTTACGTAGGGTGTAAAAACTTTGAGCCAACGGGGTGGACGATTATCTTGTCGCGTGTATTGAAAACAAAAAGCCATTCCTTCCTCATCTACCTCCCACCGGGTTATCGTTTTCCACGAAAATTCAACGACCTGCGACTCGAGAGTACCGTCTTCCTTAGCCGCGTGAAGTTTGAAAGCCGCCGTTCCAATGGCAGCGATCACATGTCCTTCTTTCCTCGAATCGCAAGTACAATGTGGAAAAACTATGTCGCCGTAGCCACTGAGCTCCTTTGCCAATTTTAAATACTAAAAACGAATAAAATAATAACGAATTACAATTAATCGAAATAAAATGAAATAAACAAAAAAAAAAAGGGGGGAAAAACAACAACAACGATAAGACGAAATTAAAATTTCGTTTGGTTAAACGGTCGACGTATGACGTATATAACCTATGGATAAAACAGTCGTAGAAATTTCATTGACGTCATGAAGAATCTTTAATATGAGATGAAAAATATGTTGTTTTTGTTTTATGTTTTCGTACATGGATGAAAATTCACACTACTAGGGTGCTACAACGACTACGCGACAACGACAATAATATAAAACTACGAAAGATAATAATAATACATAAAATATAATAATATGAGAATACCTAAGACGAATTTAGATGGAAAGTCGGCCAAGATTTCCCGTACAGCCCTACCTCATGCTTTCTCGATGCATCTTGAAGCGCTTTCAACTGATACAATCTTTCACCGGCGGTAATATGGCCACGATTAACCTCGTCGATAGTTTGCCAGAATATCCATGTCAACGCTTGTTCGGTCAACGGCTTCGATACATTGAAAACCCATCTTCTGACAGCTAAGCAAGTAGCACTGGCGGTCGAATAGTTTTGAATATACAAACTATGGGGGTGCTCGTTTGGTTGTAATTTTCGTTCTGTTAAAACGTTTATTCTACGTTATTATGCATTTAACATATATATATATATATTAGACGTATTAATTAACAAGTTTATTAAAAATACTCACCGAAATTATATTCGACGATTTCGAAAAGATAAAAGTATTTAGCCGTTTCGGCATCCAATCCCACTCTATAACACACAGCGTCGTAGACGTCTTTTGCCAAAGCGGCTTTCGGCACCGTTACGGTTACCACTTCACGATCCGGAAGAAGAACTTTAAGATCAACGGCCGGACCTTGATCACCATCCTCTTCCAGTCTGTCGGTAAGAAATTCTTGCATAGCGTCGCTCTCCGCTATGACACGAACCGCGCACACCTTTTCCAGATACTGTTCCAAACCTCGTCGTCTCGCGTCCAACTGTTGTTCGCTCAGCCTGTCCGATTGTATGTGTGTTTTATTATTATTATTTGTATCATTTATTTTTTTTTATTTATTGCCCTTTATCTAGGATAATAATAATAATATTTAAAATAATCCTCACTGAAAAGGCCACTTTCCCGGCAATTTCGGAAAATTAAACCCTATAAACTCTTTTTTCAAGGCCATATGGAGCGCGGCGAATTCCCGATAGCGCCTCGAACACAAATGACGTCCCGCCATATAAACGTTGAAAACAACGTAACGTTCGTGCTTCCTCTCGCGAACATGATAATCCGGCACGCTGATTGGCAATGAACGCTTCTCACTGTAGTCCACCGACGAGTAGCTTAAAGAAAATAAATAATTAATTGTAACAATCAAAGTACAATAACAACATATTTCCCGTCTTCGTACCTCGAATCTTCACAGGGTTCGAGTCGTTCCGCTTCTTGGGGGGTCACCGAAATCACTGTCAATGTCAACACATCTCCGCCGGATTTAATGAGGTCCACGACCTGTTTGTGCGTCGCTCCTTCAACGTTGACATTATTACTGTAACAACGTTAAATAATTATTAAAATTATTTATTTAGGTTATTATTTTTTAACACCTCATTTATCGTTATTTCGATGTTCCCGTGATTATTATTATTATTTATCTTCAATATCTCAGATCCACTCATATTGCATATAATTTATCAATCCCGAGGGTTCGTGGGTTTTATCGGCCTGTCGTGTCATCAAACGGAACAAGATAAGGTATTGGCTACAATACCTTATTGGGTATCATTCTTAGATACGCGGCATGGTTCGCAGTCTCGGACGAAAGTTATCGACGGAACAGCATTAGATTCGTGAGAGGCAACAAAAACAATAGCTACGTAACGGGCTGTGAATGTCAACTCGCGCGATTTTAAAAACTAACGGTGCGTAACGCATATCAACCGCTATGTATCTATATCGTTACACAATCGACAAATCTTACTTTTATTATTTAAATATATTAGGTGATTGATATATTGAAAAAGTGTTAAATATTCGGATAATACCGCCGCTCAACGATATTCATAGAGTTTATAATTTTCAACGAGCCTAGTTCAGTGACTAGATGTTTTTTTACTTATCGCTAGATATAGATTTTTAAAAACATTCGTCAAGACTTACGCATTGCTTATCCTTTGTCATTAATCATAGAATTTTTTCTGCATTACCGGAGTGTAACAATATGAAAGAGGCGGTAAGAAATTATCGGTCCGTTTTATTATCATTTTCGATGCTGGACCGACTATAACGAGAAGGCATATGGCCATGGCCTTGACCGCCAAACATGGAAATATCCAACGATGGGCTTTAAAAGCTCGAGCATAAGAAGTTGGCGGAAGCCGTAGAACGTACGGCGAAGCTTCGATAATATCTTCCGCGAGTTTACGACGAGATTCCTTTTCAATCGCAAAAATGACGAGTCAATGACAAACGTGTCTCCTTTGTGCTAATGCTACTCCGCAGTTGGGACAAATTGGACAATAGTCGGTGGGGCATATACATATATGAAGACTATTATTCAAACGAAGTAGATGACCAACGAGACCAATAATCTCATCTTACGCTGTTAAATGGATCAAATTAAATTTGAGTATGAAGCATCATTTGTTTGTTCATGTTGCCGTTTAAACGAATATTTATTTATTTATCGTTATCCGCCAACATAATTACATGTCGAAATATGTTAAAAATAACGTACGCGGGGAAAGCCAATGCGACTTGAGTTCCGGCGTTGGCAGGTCGTAAACGTCATTACACGGTCGATGATTTCCGGTTATTCGAACCATCTCGAAATTAAACTTTGTGCGAAACGTCAGTCATTGATGACATACTCATATCGTGACCAAGTGACGCAAAAATAAATAGATCGACAACAACAACAACGACGTACTGTAATTATTCGTCACGTTAAATGTGTCATGGGGTAATAATAATTAAAAACATACCGTCGTTGGACCCAAACGCCCCTTCGAAGCTCCGTTCATTGATTTATCAACCAACGTCGATCGACAAGTTTTCTTCATCGGAAGCATAATAGGAATACATACGACGCATGTAGGCACCCCGATCATCGTGCCACAAACAACCACGCGGGAAAATAAAAATAAAAATAAAAATAAAAATAAAAATAAAAATAAAAATAAAAATAAAAACAAAAACAACAGCAATAGGTATATCGATGCCCTAATAACGTCATCGATACCATTTTATTCGTATATCATTGATATATGTCGTATATGTATACGTTTTATCCGTAAGTGAGACAACTACGTTTATGAGACGATATGGCTCGTCCGTTGAGCAACGCAGAGGTCAAAAACGTCATTGAATAGGAATAATGGGGTAAGAGGACAAGCCCGGGTATAAGTTTAGGTACGGGGCCGACTATTGATACGAGGTCGATGGGGAATAGCAGCCGGGCCGAGTCCGAGAAGATGCGGTTAGATGGATGTTGGGTGAAATTACAAGTATAAAACCTTAATTTAAACACACACCCACATATGGTGTTTAATAGCACTCACACTTCGAGAATGCGATCGCCCTTGCGAACCCCGGCTTTTTCAGCGGCACCGTGTGGCAAAACTGCACTGACGTGTTGAAGGGGAGCGTACAATTCGCCGTTGATGCTTCGGAGTTGGCCACCTTCGCTGACCTGTCCCCGTACGTTGAACCCGAATCCCGTTTCCGTCTTGTAAATCGTCACGCATCGTGGACCTTGACCCATTGAATTTTCCGAGTTTATCAAATGCTGGGGCACTCGTCCATTGTTGATTATCGTAACCGCCGTATTCATCGCGTCCTCGTTACTCGTTGGCGAATCCCGCGGTCGTACTTCCGATGCACAATCCGCCATCTTGGTCCTACACCATCCTACACCAGTCCGTTCCGTGCTAGTGCTATCACCGCGGATAGCAGCGACCCATTGATGTAATCGTGGTGGTGGCTGGTAGTGGCCAAGCGTTAGCCGCGCGCGCGGGGACCAGCCGGGACTGCCGACGTGCCGACCTGCCGACGTGCCGACCAGTGCCGACTGCGGAGGACCATGGACCATGGAACGACCAACGAAAAATATTTTACGCATACAGTTGTAAAATTCACCAGCAGCGTCCTTCTTGTCGCTGAGGACGACCCCGGCTACGAAAGGGATAAACCTTTGCTCGATCGGTCAATTACCAATCTTACCGACGTTGAACATATGAGATATGAGATTAAGGTAATGGGATACTGCTCAGTCGGTAACAGAAAACGGTAATCAATTGTTTGGGGCCCCAATTGTTTTGTCGAATCAAAGACGGTCTTTACATCATGCACTATTCTCAGCCGCATGATGTAAGAACCGTGTTTTATTCGACAGGCACAATTGTGGCGACAAACAACGGGTTGCCGTGATTGCAGCTATCTCTCTCGCACTCGTCGATGTAGTCCCTCACCTTAAAGTAATGGACTACATATCGCCCAGTCGGAAAGTAACAGCGCTATTAGCGCTCGCTGCGGAGCGAGCGTTTGTAGTCCATCGTCTTAAAAAACGGTTCAACATTGCCAGTTTACTACTTCAATCCAACACACATCGATGATCTTTGCGCCTCTATCGCGTTAAAAAGGAAAAAGTTTATCCGATTCAGTACATTCGAGTTGTTTTCCGATCTTGGTCCGTCTCAGTCCATGGCCAAATTGTTGTCGAACTGTGTAGATATGTAAAAAAAAAAGAATGTTTTTTCTTCTTTTTTTTTCCTAAAACGTCGAAAATAAGTGTAGCCAATTCCGATTACGCGTCAATCAAGTATTAATTCATAATATATTGATCAAATAATTCAACAATGTCAACGGAAGCAGCCAAGATTGAAAAAATAGATCTAGGTTTTGTAGAGGAATGTGAGAGTTGGAGGTTGGAAAGTCGGTTTTTTCCTAGTAAAGTAGGTGGTAAACCGGCATGGCTCGATCTCAAAAATGTCCCTGTAGCCGGTAACGTCGGTTGCAAAGTTTGTAAAAATGCTTGCATATTTCTGTGTCAAATATATGCACCTTACGAAGACGATGACCGAGCATTCCACAGAACTTTGTATATATTCGTGTGCACCAATGAGACGTGTTGCCAACCGAACAAGGCCGATAATTTCATCGTTCTCAGGTGTCAACTACCGAGAGAAAATCAATTTTATCCGTTCGAACCGCCGGATGAAGATAAAAACTGGAGACCTGACGTCGGTATGTAAACAACTATGAATCCCCCCTTTGGGTACTATAATTCTTGTTTAATTTAATAGACGTTGATGTCCTTAATTATTTTGTTTTGTGACACAGGAGTCCACAAATGGGTCAAAACTTGTCGAGTATGTGGCATTTCAGCGCCGAGTAGCTGTGGGAAATGTAAAAATGTAAGTTACTGCTGTAGATCTCATCAGCTCTTTGATTGGAAAGCCGGACACAAACGACGGTGCGGTGAGTCGTCGACAGACGCCGTTGGCTCATCTTTGGGCTATGATTCTATTTTGTTTCCGGAATATGAATTGGCGATGGAATCGGAAGTGGAAAGCCCGGAAGAAAGTGAAGAAACTCTGGCCTATAAGGAGGAAGAAGAAATTGGTTGTTTTGATAGATTGGTGAAGAGTGGACAAGCGGGAACATTACAATCAGAAAAAGATGTAGACGACGATTTAGAAAACATGTCGCACAAAGAAGACGACGAAATTTTTGAAAAGTTTAGAGAAAGAATAAAGAAGCATCCGGATCAAGTACTGAGGTGCTGGGATTTTTTTTCTCAATATTTTGTATTTGAAAAAAAAAAAAAAAAAAAACAAAAACATCTATAAATTAATTCTTGGAACGTTAGGTACGATCGCGGCGGAATCCCATTATATATTTCGTCGATCGGCCAACCGGCAATTATTCAAAGATGCGAGGAATGCAACGGCGAAAGACAATTCGAAGTTCAGGTAAGCTCGAATTCAGTGGTCACCAATGGAAATTTCTATACCTTTAATCAATGTTTAAAATTTCCAGATAATGCCTCAGCTACTCAACTATCTAAATTTAAAAAACGTCGTCACGAGTATCGATTGGGGTACTCTGCTTATTTTTACTTGTAAAAATTCGTGCGTCCCAAAAGCGGGATACGTTACGGAATATATATGGAAACAAGATATTTCCGAAACATGTAAAATTGCGCAAGACAATAAACAACACTGACCAAATTGTCTTTTATCAACAAACAAAAAAACTTATAGTTAGACTGTTAAATTTTATATATATACGAAACTTTATTTTCTCAGATAAATAGAAAAAAAATAAATGTTTTCGACAGAGCAATGTTAAAAATCTAATATGTATGTAAGCTTTTTTGGGAAAAAGGGATTATCTGGTCCGTCGAAAAGCGATCTATGATGGATTTATCGTGGGCACAGGGCGTGTCTTCCACCGTCTACCGGCAATGTTGCTCCGGTGATGAAAGAGGCATCGTCGCTAGCCAAAAAAGCAATCGCACTGGCTATTTCTTGTACATCGCCCGGGCGTCCAAGCGGATGCGTCGATTTACTATGTTCAAAGAATTGTTGTAGCTGCTGTTCGCTCATCCCGCTGTTCTTGTGTAGATTCGTCACGGTAACACCTGGGTTTACACAATTTACACGTACCTGTTGGACAAAATGTTATTTACCATCTAGGCTAGTCCGCTCAATATAGTTGTGTTGATAATAATAAATTTCAAAGGGTGACCTGCTTGGCGGCAAGTTCAATAGCGACGCATCGAGTAAATTGATCGACAGCAGATTTACTCATGCAATAAGCCAATACTCCTGGAAATGATCGCAACCCGGTGACGCTGGAAACGTTAACGATACTACCCTTGGATTGAACGAGATAAGGTACGGCTAGCATAGTCAGATGATACATCGATCGGACATTCAAATTAAAAATTCTGAAAAGATTAAAACGAGACGAGGTTAATTTTATAGTTTCGGTTAATTATCACTACGTAACGGAACCGAATCGAACCTATCGAATTGCTCCAAATTAGTGTTTTCGATGCCTCCACTCTCAAGAATTCCGGCATTGTTAACCAGTACATTCAACTTTCCGAAATGTTTTATCGTCGCATCGACAATTTTTTTGGTATCGATCTCGTTGGTTAGCTCGCCGGTAACTATAAACGGTTTCGGTCCATTGCATTTTTTCGCTACGTCTTTCAAATAATCGAGGTTCCGCCCGGTGATTGATAGCGACGCTCCTAGATTCGACAAATGAATGGCCGTGGCTGCACCAATACCGGAACTAGCACCGGTTATCAACACTACTTTACCCGCAAACGACATATTCTCACTTATTTACCCGAAATATAAAAGTATATTAAATATATAAAGATAGAGTAAAGATTGTTGGACAAACGAAATAATGTTGCGTAACGTTTATCCCCGCTATCGTTACTGCTCATATGATAACCCGATATCGCGGTTTATTCAGTTTCGTTTGTTTGGAATAATGAGAAAAAGTTGAAAAAATAAAAAACCAATAATGACAGCCCAATTGAATAGCCAGTGGGTGCCATCTGGTGAGACGTTCGAACACCAACGAGGAAAAGTGAGAGGTTTCGGTCTGGTTTTCGGTCGTCGTTGTTCGCGTTATGCCGTTACGGCCGTTTGGCCTTGAAACGTTCATCGTAGAAGCAGACGTACAGTAGTGGCGTGCAGACGACTCGGAAACTACGACGACGAGCAGCAGCAGCGTCGGGATTTTTAAACCGCCGGAAGTGTTTTTGTTTGTTTGTAAATTATATTATCGCGGCGTCTCGACATCCCGCAATATAATAATAATAATAAAACAGTTACTGGAAGGTAACAACCAGCAAACGCGCAATGGATCCCGAAGCGTTTTTGGATATGGCCAATCAGGTCATTAAATTAAAGATGTTTCCGTATTTCGATATCGCGCACTGTGTACTGTGCGCGTTACACGTCAGAGAGGATTTAGGACCCGGTAAGTCAAACCTCGACTCCGGCAAATTCGGGCTCGTTCTAAAATTAAAGCTACCCGATGCTCCGTCGCTTGCGCGGTAGCTCGCTGTATGCCGTAGCTGCTGGTGCTGCTGCTGCTCCACCTCCTCCTCCTCCTCCTCCTCCTCCTCCTCCTCCTCCTCCTCCTCCTCCTTCTCTACACGTCAACTATTTACGTTGACGTGTTTTTTCCCCACATTTTTGTACATAATTAATATATCTTATATTTCGTTTATATATTTATATAATGTATGAGACATACGACACAGCACGGAAGAAAAATTCGGAAAATTTATCGACCATTCTGTATGGCGGCCAAGCTCGTTTTAGCATTCAAATATTCGGACTAAAATAGAGTAATCGGACTAGAGAAACACCAAGCACGGAAATACCATTGTCTCCGAATTTTCATACACTGACAATTATTGTCAGGTGTTGAAAAATATTCGGAGATAATAATTAGTTATGGAAAATAAATAAATAATAAAACTCGTAAAATCTGAGAGATACCGGATCGACGGGCTCGATTTATAACGGGTTACATGTGCGTCGGATATAATCTTGGCTCGATATCTACACGTTAATGAAAAAAATTAGTTCTCGTTGTACTGCTATTTATGGAATTATTCTCTGCGTTGGAACAACCGATTTTCATTTACAAAATTATTGTCAATTTATCGGAAAACTCCGAACCCTCGCGCGTTCAATAAATTCGTTGAGCAATTAAAAAATATTCCTTTGGAAGATTTTTAGACGAAGAATTTGTTCTGAATTTGTAATAAAATTATCGCGGCCTCGTTTGGGTCGACCGGGAATAATTGATAAACCTTTCGTTATACGGATCGTTGAACCGCACAACGGTCAACACCACCGAGGTGCCGAGGTGGCACTTATTTCGTTAAAGGTTGCCACCTCGGGGTAGAAAAACGGACGGACGGATCAATTAGAAATTTAAAAGAGTTATTGGAGATACATTGAGGTAAGGGGATACCCACAAACATTTGTACTCTCAACAATATTTGCAAAGGACTGGTGAATTTTCTAAATAACCAGGAAAATTGGCTTTCTTAACCACTTTTTCAAGTCAATACAAAGGGTGAAAAAAATGTTCTTCTTTCAAAACAATAATTGAACCTCATACGGAATTCATTAGAGTTTACAGAACTGCCGGTCGATTTGCTGTAAGATTACCGGCTCATGAGATATCGATGATCAAACGAAAAAATATGTTTTTTCATTGACCGGCCGATATCTCAGCGAAAAATTGTTGTACAGAAAAAAAAATCAAATCAAAGGTAAAGAATCAGGCTAAGTGACTGTGTTAATTATTAAGTAAGAAAAAATTATTCCAGCCCGGGGACCACTTTGAAAAACAGGAAATAAAAAAAAAAAATTTCTTTGCGACATTTATCTTGATTGTTCCATGACTAATGGTCAGAAAAAAAATGTAATCATAAGATTTTAAAATTAGACATGTCAAGCTTGAAAATGCTTTTTCATTAATCTTTTGAATTAATTAAAAAAATGGAAAAATGTTCTGTTTCTCAAATTTTTGTTGATCCGTGTATTTTTTTAATCGTTGTTCAGGAGCCCAAGCGTTCTCGAGAAAATATCCACTTTCGTGTTGGCTCTCCACAATGCTGGTCGTTTTTGCTGGTGGAATGTTGTGCAATGGGTTGCTTGGTGAACCAATTCTGGCGCCCTTGAAAAATACACCGCAAGTTGTAGTTGCGACTATCGTCTGGTCAGTATTTCGATTATTCCCTTCGTTATAAAGATATAAACTTTCAATGCTATTTATTTATCTCGTTGATAACTCAGGTACGTTATATTCTACACGCCCTTCGATATTGGATACAAAGTTGGTAAATTTTTACCGATTAAAATAATATGTTCAGCGATGAAGGAAATATACAGGTGAGCGTTAAAAACCGCCTATTAGTTCGAGAAAATTAATTTATTTTTAACACAATGAAAAAAAATTAAATAGGTGTAAAAAAGTTTATGACGGCGTCACACACGCGGGAAAGCTCTATCCAAACGCTTATCTAATAATGATACTCATTGGAACTCTCAAAGGTTCGGTAACAGTTGAATATTTAGGTGCGGTGCATGTGACTGTTTATAAAATTTCTAATAACTGGTTAAACGTAATATATTTAGGCAACGGCGCGGGATTCACCAAATTATTCGAACGCCTTATTCGGGGAGTGTGGACTCCAACGGCGATGGAGTTTATGCAACCAAGCTTGTGCGTTATAAAAATAACATCGATGTTTTATTTACATTCGATATTAACGATTAATTGTTACGTTATTTATTTCCAGTCCGACAAAAGCATCGATGGTCGCATCGATAATCTTTGTCCTGGACAAAAAGACGGATTTAATATCCGCGCCCCATGCCTTGGTTTACTTCGGTATCGTTATTTTCTTCGTCTATTTCAAGGTACGACTATTTTTTTTTTTTTTTTTTTTTATCTCTGGTTTATCTCCAAATACGAATATCAAACAACGTATCGCAATAAAACATTTATTTGTTACAGCTGTCGTCAATTTTACTCGGTATTCACGACCCGTTCGTCCCGTTTGAAAATTTGTTCTCCGCTCTTTTTCTCGGTGGAATATGGGACTCATTGGCCAAACTGATGGGCCGTGGCCAGGCCAAGGACGATAAACCCGACGCAAAAAAAACCAACTAAAAAACCTATCCTTGAGTCGGACGATTGACATTCGTTGACAAACGTTGACAAAACGTTAATCAAACCAAAAACTCGTATATTTACCGTGTTTTTGAGTGTTTCAGACCAGACCGGATTAGTTAACAACGACCTTAGTGGGCTTATCGCATAATATCATTTTATTATTGAACGGTTACTTGAACAGTGCGAAAATCTAGTCACGAGATGGATAGCCCGATAATATGTAGACAAACGATAAGATTAATTATTGGTTAAGCAATATTTCCGGTGATTTCGCGATAATAATATATTTACGTTATCGACAAATATTTAACGTAAAACCTAAAACGAAGAGAGTAATTAACGAACAAATATAGTATTGGACCAATCGATGCGACGACGAAAATTAGTGCATTGGCAATTTATAAACTCCAGACTGACGAACCGTTTGTGGAATTTTAAATATAAAACATATTGTAAACTAAAGAAACGTCGACGCGCTTGTTAACGTTAAAGTTAATCGTGAAATTTAATCGCTTAACTCGAGAACCGGTGGAATATATTTAAAACGCGTCTGTAAAAAGTCCACGAATACGTATTTTGTACAATATTCATTATCATCGCCGACGAATAATCCGAATTGCGCTTTACCATTAACGGATTATTCAATTGTTAATGTATTTAACTGCCTTATTTTTTAACTTATTTAACCCATATGCAATTGCTTGCGCCTCGAGTGGATTCCTTTAGTGTCTCCTGTTGTTGTACTTGTTGTTGTTGTTGTTGTTGTTGTTGTTGTTGTTGTTAACAACAATTATTGTTATTCGTGTTGATTTGTTTTTCGCGACGGAGCCTGAATATAATATTAATTGTCGTACTTATATTCTTTTCCGGGATTTCATGACTTGATATATGAGTTAATCTTATTAGCATATATATAAATTTGTTGTTATTCATTATTTTTAACTAAAGGAATGCGGAGTGCGGAATTATTATAACCATTGCATTGTTTGCAGTGTCCAACGAAATATTTGGTTATTTAATAATGACAAATCACAATAATTCATCTGTTTATACACGACTGAGTATATCCGCGGAGCATATATGCTATATTTGATAATAATAAAATCGAGTTGGTTGCACGGGTGGTGCAAATTATAATGTACCGCTAGTTTGAATAAAAAAAATTCCTATGTAC
This sequence comes from Sussaba pulchella, assembly GCA_963971145.1. Classification (NCBI taxonomy): domain Eukaryota; kingdom Metazoa; phylum Arthropoda; class Insecta; order Hymenoptera; family Ichneumonidae; genus Sussaba; species Sussaba pulchella. The sequence goes on from OZ020168.1 coordinate 19,447,186, forward strand.
GTGGTCGTTTTTTAGTACAATTTGTTTTTACATTGTAATAAAAAGTTCAATGTCATACCATTTTAATGGGTATATTGGGAAGTGGGGCATGTGTTGAAGATCCTATGCAAGGACACTTAAGGGCAGAGACTTGTTCGAAATATTAAAAACAAAAATTCGTCAAAATATAAAAATGTATTGTCTTCGAGATCGGTCTTATCTTTTTACACAATTCTACGAAAGCAAGAAGAGATGCTCTGAAATAGATGCTCGCTGCGAAAATCGGATTTTTAAATTTGTTTTCCCGAAATACCCTAATATATATATTAGGGTGGCTGGAAAAAAAAAAGTTTTTTTCTGATTTCAATCAAAATACATTCACGGCAAAGTATCTTGAATTCGGAAAATTTGCCTCAAAGATGAACCCGATCGGACCATTTTTAGGGATCACGCAAGATTTTTCAAGTTTTTCAATTTGATTAACATGGGAAGAATGTAAAGTTTCCATTAAAAAAATCGTAGCTCCGAGAATTTTATAGCTACGTCGATCCCGTAAGTTCCATTTGAAAGCTCTTTAAAAACCGCTTAAAATAGCATGCAGACCTTTGAAATCCGATGGCAATTTCCGTGGATAATTTCTTACGAAAAAAACAAAATCAACGACGGAAGTTGCAATCGGATTCCAAAGGTCTGCATGCCATTTTAATTTTTATGCGTTTTAAACACAGTATTTATATACATCAATATCGGATCATGCATGTGTCATATATACACGATCTCATCAACTGCATTCGCCAAAGCTCGTAGCGGTAGCTTTCGGAAATCGCTATTCGATTAATTTTTGGTCTCACCTTTCGCAGAGATTAGAGGCCATTTGCGTGGCCAAGCGCTTTGCTTCGCTGCGACCGCTGCGACGTTGCCGAGGTATTCATTCCGGGGTTCCGCATTTCGCCGTTACGTTTCAGCGCCACGACATATCAGGACCCCGAAAAAGCCACCGTTGTACATCTCCCTACTCATCTCTGTCTCCGATATTTTGGAACCGCGTAGTTCGATCACTTGTGTCGTCTGGGTTCCTCGGTACTTATGCACGAAAACCACGAAAACCGACGAAAATCAACCCAACTGAACGCAACCACACGCTGCTCGGTGATTTTGTATACAACCAAAGAAGAATTGTTGCTCGTTCGATCGAGTCCGCGACGTTCAATCAGTTCAATAGATAAACTTATGTTTCATATATAATAATAATAATCCGGTGCTTGTCTTTATTTAAAAGAAAAAAAAATTGTTTCATATTGTAGTTATTTCGTTAATTATACGCCGCACATAGAGTTTATCCCGTTGGTCTATAAATCCATATTAACCTGAAAATCCATCGGATAACGAATAACGGCTAACGGACAACGATGGACCTTAAAGCAATTTATTGTCTATTCAGCGCCGACGGTCAATCGAATGTCAAGTTAACGATTATTAAAATTTAACTTGTTACTTATTAAAAGTGAGATTGGCCAAACCGTGTGAATCCCCCGTTCTTCCAATAACCAAAACCATACCGAACGAAAATAAGAAAAAAAACAACGATAAAGAAAAACTTAAAACATGTACTTGAAAAATGATCTCATTGTGGTGAAAAAAATTCATCACTTGGGTCGTAAAACGACGAAATAGGGTTGATTATAAAATAAATAATATTGTTTTTATTATTGTTTTAAAAATGACAAACACCGTTGTTTGGTTTACTTTGCTAATCATTGGTTATCATCTGTTTGTCAATGCCTCGCATAACAGTAAGAATACATATAATTTTATTAGTTAAAACCAATAAGATATTATTGACAAGCGCTTTTCCTTATAATCCGTTTTTACTTTTGGTTTAGACACAACGCCTGATGCAGGCTATTGCGGAATTTACAATGGAAAAGTATGTAAAAAATATCTCACTGGAATTGGTAAAGTTTGGTTCCACAATACATCGGATAATCCTGGCGGCTGGTTGAACGAACGCATAACCACCAATCTATGGGAAGATTTGATACAGAAGCTCAAAGAACCATGCAGATCGGCGGCTGAGGTTGAATATATTTTTTCAAACAAAAATGAATATTATTTATTCATGTTCATAATAATAATAATAATAATAATAATAATAATAACAATAAATAATAATTTTGTACACGCTACAGAATCTACTGTGCATGTACGCGTTCCCGCAGTGTCACAAATCGGCAGGCTTGCCCCTCTGTTACGAAGACTGCATGGCAGTGCGTCATGAATTTTGTTTCACCGATTGGGCGGTCATAGAAGACGATAAACAAAGAGGAATCTATATTAGATCTCGCGGCCACTTTAGATTACCCGATTGCGACGAATTGCCAAAGGTCAATGAAACTACGATGACGTGTTCGCACGTTCACTTGACTGATGTAAATGAAAAATTGATAACTTGTACGTACGGATAGAACAAGAAAATATTTCAAATAAGATGTAAATTAAAGTTAAATAATCAACATTTATGTTAATCCATTGATTATTGAAGACGATTGCGTTAGAGAAAATGGACGTTTTTACATGGGAAAAATGAACAAAACGATAAATGGTTTCGACTGTCAGTCATGGAACGAACAAGTTCCCCACAGTCATGACAAACCCCCAAATGTCTTTCCGCAAATACGTTATGGAAAAAATTATTGTCGCAATGCCGGCGGAGATGAGCCCATGCCCTGGTGTTTTACCATGGATCCTCGTGTCAGATGGCAACATTGTGATATTCCGATATGCGGTAAGTTAATGGGATTAATTGTAATTAAAATATTTCAATAATATTATACTTAAAAAAATTATTTCTTGTTTCAGATAATTCGACGGAACCGATAATGGAGATAGATCCAAAAGATTTGACAATGGAAACTATTTTTACACCGAGTTTCATAATAATACTCTCGTCGCTTGGATTAATTGTAATAGTTGGTTCGTTATTGTCATTATTTTTGAGTCAAAGAAACAACAAACGTCATCGAGGATACAATCCAACTCAGAGCCGGGTAATAATAATAAATAAAATAAAAAATAATATTGATAAAAATGAAGTTATAATTGTTTTGTATTAATGGTTTAATTTAATTGTTTATGTGACCGAAGGATGTTAATATCGATCTGGATAAATTGCCGAGTAACGACGCGTATCATAAAACCGGGGTTCAGTTGAATCCAAAATTGGAGAAACTCGAGTTTCCACGTAATAACATAATATACGTGCGGGATTTGGGCCAAGGTGCTTTCGGTCGTGTTTTTCAAGCAAAAGCTCCGGGACTCGTGACGAATGAAGAATTTACAAACGTTGCCGTAAAAATGCTTAAAGAAGAAGCTACCGAGGATCTTCTAGTTGATTTTGAACGGGAGGCTTGCCTTCTCGCCGAATTCGACCATCCGAACATCGTTAAACTTTTAGGTGTTTGCGCTTTGGGCCGACCTATGTGTCTATTGTTCGAATACATGGGACGCGGTGATTTGAACGAATTTCTTCGTTCATGCTTACCCGGTCAGGCTGGCGGCAATTACATCCTTCGCACAATCGAAAAAAATTCTATTATGCCACCGGGTTCCGATTCACGTTTGACCCACATGGATCTCATAAACATTGCTCGTCAAGTGGCCTCCGGTATGGTTTATCTGTCGGATAGAAAATTCGTTCATCGTGATCTCGCTACGAGAAATTGTCTGATAAACGATCAGATGGTCGTTAAAATTGCCGATTTTGGATTGTCGCAAAAAATTTATCTTCAAGATTATTACAAAGGCGACGAACAGGACGCCATTCCGGTCAGATGGATGCCTCTCGAGAGTATTCTTTACAACAAATACACAATCGAATCGGACGTTTGGGCTTTTGCCGTATGTTTGTGGGAAATATTCAGTTTCGCTCTTCAACCTTACTACGGAATGACTCACGAGGAAGTCGTTAAATACATAAAAGAGGGTAACGTATTGCAATGTCCCGATAATACGCCACCGTCGATTTATCGATTAATGAAATTGTGTTGGAACCGAAGACCCAGCGATAGGCCGACTTTTAAGCTTATAAACGATACCTTGGACTCGATAAAGCACGAACTCGAGGCCGACAACAAGTTGGAAAGCGTTCCATTGCGTATTCACATATAATAGATTAACGTATTGCGCATTGACAATTGCCAATTCCAATTCGTCCGTCGGTCGTTGTTTTTTTTAAACATTTTTTTAACATTTTTTTATTTTATTTTTTCTCTTCATCATCATCGATTTATTACCATAGTTTATTTTGTATATGTATATACCTTATCGTCTTGTTATTTCAATTCAACGTCGACGTTATTGATTGCCGTTGAGACTGCCCAAAAGACTATTGTCGAAACAAATTACTTTCACCCGAGACTTTGGAATCTATCTATAGATACATGTATCTCAGATGGCTGCCTTAATCAAAAATTGGACAATACAATTGTTGACGCTTTGTTCATTACGAGCTTGCTCCGCTCTATCGATATACTTGTTCAAACGCGATAACGAATTATCGTTCCACCGATATTTTTATTCCATGCAATTCACGAGCGGTGATATTCGATATACGTTTAATCATATTTATTACTTACCAAAGCCGAATAAAGACTGAGGCGAATTTTTTAAAAATAATATATTTTTCTTTTTTTATCAATCTCAAGCCTAACTAAAATAAAAATCAATAATAAATATTAAGAAAACGACAAATTTTCCAAAACTTTTTCATTGACCAATAATGCATTTAACACGGCAACGACGGAGGTAATCCAGAGATTACCGCAAGATAGACCAACGAATAATAAAAAATTTGGAACAAAAAAAAATTACAAATTATTACACTAACTTCGCGGTACAACTTTTAACGGATACAATTAGAGTAGCTACTGGTTTTAATTAATTATGTACTTTCGACTGCAATTCGTTATTGGTTTATATAACAAAAAATATTTAAAAACGGCTTCGAAATTGTAAATAAGTCGACGATTCTTTTTGTAAATTATGCGTTGTTTAGTTGTAACGCGATTGAATTCGAGAGTATTTTGGTTAGTAGCTTACTTGTAGCTTGAGAGTTTTCTAGAAGTTATAATACGGATAGACATTTTTTTTTTTTTTTCCCCCCCCCCCCCACGTTACTTCAATGTGTGAAAAAAGAAGGGAAAAAACACGAGAGTAAAAGATACTGCTGCTGGAACCAAGAGGTTTTGCATCTTCTCCGGTCAATAGCCATAAACCCACGCTTTTCATTACGAACTTTTCACGTACAATTAATTTAATTATACATTTGATGATTGACGAAATTATTCGGCGAATAAATAATTATCGAATATGTTGTTATTATTAACATAAATGTAAACTTTCCAATGTCTGTACGTAAAATATAACTAGTGACCCGCGAATACCGGATTATCGGACCATCGGATTGCAATATAATCCACCTGGTATCAATGTGTACTATAGTAGAATAAGTATAATAGACGAGTAACCAAATGATGTAATGTCTGGTATATATATTGTAAATTACGAGATGGTCGTTGGATAACTTATGTACAGCAATATTTTACTCGAATAATTAGCGTGTCTTCTCATAACGTTAAAAATAATTTTTTGCATACGCCTCGCTAAAAACTTTTTATTGTTAAAAAAAAAAGTCATGGGACATGATGAAAATTAATTGGCACGATTATTCGAATGATATGTTGAAAATTGTCATTGCTTGTACGTTTTTCGATGAAGAAACAGCACAATGAGACCTTTTTTTAAATAAAATAATTATCCCGATACGATCTCACGCAGCGAATGTACACACAATTTCAACGGAGGACGAAACAAACGGAAAAAGCATAAAAACAAATGAGACATTTATTCGTATACGTATTGTTGTAAGTGTATCCTTCCGATGTATATGTATATACCGCGAAAAACTTGTATATTAATGTCGTTTATGATGTAGAATGTTTTCCATTTGCACTACGTTGAATAATCGACATTGTGTCTGTTCGTCGTCGTCTTATTAATTAATGAACGAACGAAACTCGAGGATTATAACGCTCTGATTACGCCCTGTTACATTTACAGATTGCAAAACATCAAAATTTTCATAGTGATGTATATTTAATACCGATATTTTTTTCATTTATTTCCAAATAATTATATTGACGGAATTTGTGATAATTTTAACTTTAAATGATACGTACTTTCCTACGTATTTTTCAGTTTTCTCATACGTGTGTATAAAATTACTTAAACAGTCATTTTCTTTCGTCCCCATATTTGTTGCATGTATTCGTCGGAATTCTAATCGTCATACTGCGGTAATTCATCGTTCTCATCTATGAATTTATCCATCGAAATGTCTGGAAAGGTACAACTCTTGCAGAAAATAAAACAAAATAAATACATTAAAAAAAAAAAAAAAAAAAAAATAAGTTTGGTATGTTTGCACTGTTCACATAAAAATATGTCGTCATTTGTTTTTCACGGAAAAACTCCATAAATAAATTTCATAATATTTCATTAGCCATATAATTTATTGACTATAAAAAATAATTATCTCCATATTAATACATACAGTTGCACCAGAGCCAAATATATATATCTAGAGCGATAAATTAAATTATTTTTCATCCGTAGTTTTAATTTTTATCAAAGTTTTGCCCTGGCCTTTTGGACGTGACCAATGTGGTTATACGTTGTTGAACCTTTATCATCAGTGTCATAATGTATATTATATTAAATTTTAATGAAGGAATAATAATAACGGGTATGGTAAAAATATGGTGATAAATGTAGATGTTTCCTTCGCGGTCGAAAAATCTTTCGAGCCGTTATTTAATAAAAATAAACAACTACCGTATGATATAATAATAAATATGGTATGCGAATTAATTGTTTGAAAAGTTCGACCGAGACTGATTAATCTCGTAAAGAGTCTGATTATTGGCGAGTTTCCGAAGTTTCAACCAAAAATAAAAAAGGCTCTCGTCTTTGATGTCTCCGTACCATTTGCCGATTGGTTGAGCATCGCGAAAAGCCACGAGGGAATTATTCTCCATGTGTTCCTCGAAGAATTTCAAATGTTTAACGAGTTCTTTGCCTTTTTTGTTGAATTCCCGAGTAAGGGAATTAGCCGGGGGTGTGGCTATAAGATAATTCGACGACGTCGGTTTGCCGACAATATTGGAATGTCGATCTATCGCATCGGCGGTAAAAGGATGGAGTCCGGTCAAACGAAATCCGTTCGGAATAATTTGTCCGATGTCGAGGGTGGTCAGGGCTTGAACGAGAACCGAGGCAAAGTTTTCCTTGCGCAAACGTTTTCCCGGATTATCGAAACCCCATTGTTCCGTTGCTTTTGTCCACGCGTCCTTTAACGGTTGAAAAAAAGCAACGTCCAGCGGTTGCATAATATGCGTAGCGTTTGGATGTAATGCGATCAATTCAATTGACTTAGTAGAGCAAAATTCGTCCAGAGCCATCGTAAGATACGACGAATGTCCGTCGACGTAAAGAACGATCGGTCGTTGAATTTGGTTGGTCGTTAACCACGGATCAAATACATTTACGATGTAATCGTAGAAAGATTCACCGGTCATCCAACCGTTATCGGATTTACCAATACCCCAAGATTCATGTATACTCTGGGATACGCTGTACGGTATTCTCTCGTAGCACAGGATGACCATCGGAGGTGCGAGAATGCCGCTCGCGCTTGCCATAAACAATGTCGTGAGGCATTCATTATCGTCGTACGGTATAAAATTGTGTATACCTTTGTCACCCTTTTTAATCAAAACATTGTCGTTTTTCGGACTCAAAAAAAAAGCAATTTCGTCCGTATTGAAGATGCGCGAGGTGTCCATTTCCGTTAATTTTTTGGCTTTGAAATATCGTTGGACCCGCTGGTACCATTCGCGCAAACAATTTTCTTGTATCGCACTTTTGGCCGATGTTCCTCCGTGTTTTGATAATTGTTTTGAAACTTGGGGATGACGACGGAGAAACGCCTCGTACCAATGGCGACCCGGGCGTCCGTCTTTAAACGGAGTAACCTTATTTAATTGTTTTATAAGAAGCTCCACGCTATTTATCAGTTGCGTCTTTGTTATCGGAAATCCTCTGTCGCTCACATGAATCATCCAATGTACCAGTTTGCTCTCTTCTTCTTTGGACAGTACAGGCGGCGGACCCATGTTCTTTCCTATGGGTATTTTACCTTTGTGCTTGTACAACAGAGTAGTTTTTGGTATGCCAAACATTTTACTGACACTTCTGATGGTACGCCCGCTGCTGACCGCAGCAAGGGCGCTCCTCAAAGCTTCCTCCGAATATTTTTTTCTCTTTGCTTTTTCCATTTTTATTATTTATTCGTTTTTCATTGATCTTTGTTTAACAACTAATTGTTAAACTTTTTCTTTGTTATTGTTTCGTTTACTCTGAAATACGGATAATGCAAATAATTATTATCATCACCATAGCATTGGGGATGAAGCAAAATCCAAATGATAATACAGAAAAAAACATGGAAATTTTTATCAATGAACAATAACTATTAATCGTTTATCCGATAAATGACAAACTAACCTCAAATAATTGGTCGGCCGCTCAGCTGCATGGCTACGTCGGTTCGATAGTCCATTGTAATATAACATCGATCGAATGAAATAGCCGAACCGCAAACCCTTAAAATTTAATTAATTTAATAACTTTGACTCGTCGGAAAAACGATTATAAATAAAGGACCACCGTAGTCTTACCGCCAAAGTATTCGACGTTGTTTGTACATTCCGTACATGCACCTGCGACTGCCGCTCATTCGATGGTCTTACGAAATATACCTTAATTACGACATCTCAAATACGTCGAAATCGTGATCGAGAATACGATTTATCGGAAAACTTGTTTGGAAAATTGTATTCTACCGCATGAAACGAGAGAGACTCCGAAGTTAAACGATTTCACGTAGACGATGACTGCACCAACTCGGTGATACTATAAACTATAGTTGTCTGCTACTACCATAATGTGTCGTGGTGGTGGCTCCGTGTTAGACACACGCGTGCACACTGTACAAACATGCACCTACGCATATTCGAGCATGTTGACTCGTTATCGCGACTTCTACGACTGAATTTCCAGTCTTCGATGCACCAATACTTGATTATTATTAATTATAGTTGTTAATACCGATCGAAGACTCGTTGCAGCTTAATTGTTTTGTTTTGTTTTGTTTTTTTAACGTTTTTCCTACCTTACAGGAGAAAACGGTGGAACGCTATGTCAATGAAGAGCGGTAATAAAATAATATTTGATAAAAGCTTGATAATAAAGAATAATTTATCGACTTGTCGGATGTCAAAAAATATATATTTTCCAATGTTCATTGTATAAATGCAGTTAATAGAAAAAAGTTTGAGAGTCCATGCACAAGGGCAAAAAAAAATATATCTACATGTATCTGTCATAAATTTTATTGTTCTTGTTTGTTTTTATCGGAATTATATGATTAATTTTTATTGGCGCGTGAGTCTATTTATGACGATTTATTACATCGCCCCGGATGAGGGTTCATTATGAAGCTTCCGAAGCGCACATAAACCGTTTTACTTTGCAAATGCGTATCATTCGGATAAGATGAAGACTTCAGTTAATCGATTAATGATTAAACTCGGTAATCGGTGTGACACTTTCACCGGAAATCAATACTACGATTAACGTGTTTAATATACTTATAATATATTACATAATATAATTTTTACCGACGTAAAACTGTGGTGAAACAATGCAGTCGGCTGTGACCAACAATTACTTAATTTCGATGGACTCGCCTAGAGTTCGGACCTCCCTCGCCGCATCAAAACGCATCTTTTATGTTTTTAAATTGCCGAACTGCAAGATCGACCGGTAAATCAAAATTATTGTCGGTTAAACGATCAAGCGTGTGAAATGCGTCTTGAAATCCTATTTTAAACACAAAACAAAACTTATTAATTTGTTTTTATTAAGTTCCGAATAATTTATTGTCAATTGTTTTAATTAAAATAACTTATTGTATTAAATTAATAAAATTACTACTAATCGTAATATTACCGGTTTTAACGACGTAACTCCAAGACGTGTAGTAATTTTCCAAAATATATTGGCATTGCAATATCAGCCTTAACCAGACAACGAGTTTTTTCGTGCTGGAATATCAAAGACGTTTACAAGAAAAAAAAAAAAAAAAACACACATTTCACAAAAGTTACTTGATCATTGAACCACTTTGTTCAGACATAACTTACTTGAGAGCCGCGCAAACGAATGCTTTGAAGTGGGAATCGTAACTTCTCTTGTATAATTCGTGCGAAGCAATAATATCGCCAACAGTCGTCAATAGCATCTAGAAAGAAAAAAATATATAGATTGTTGTAAAGACTTTGGTCTTACGATTATCCTTTTTAAATGCCTGGAAAACTAATAAAATAGTTACTTGTTTTGCCGAGACTCCTCTTCCAGCGACTAGATCGAGATTAAAACTCTGCGACAACTTTTGTACAGGACTTGAATTGTATCGATGACCGTTTTTTATTTCATAATACTTAATTATTATTTGCCACACGTGAATGGAGCTCGACGAGGCGTGACTTTTTTGTGGAAAGCATCCGACAAAGGGTACGACGCTCGTCGTTCGTACATCGGAAACGAGACCATGTTGCATGAGATCGCGAATGCACACAGCAAGATGATTCCTTACCGCGACGGTTATTACAGAATTCGACAGAGTTTTTGGAGAATCCGAGTCGGAAGTATACACACTGTCGTTTTCGTTGTTTTCACGCTCGTCGTCGTCGTCGTCGTCGTCGGCGTCGTTGCCACTATTTATTTCAACGATAGTCGATAATACGTGTTCCACGGCAATGTCGAGTCGCGTACGTAAATCTCGCCAGTTATAGACGGAATTTTTAGCCAACGTTCGTCGTACGTGACTGGTGCCACAACCGAGTTGCGATGTCAAGAACATGTGCAACAAAGCAACGACCTTTCTAACCGTATTGAGGGTTCTCGTACGATTTTCATTGTCGAAATGATCGTTTTGAGCCGCGGTTCGTTTCGAAGTTCCCGACGCAGTTGCGGGACCACATCCGGTATGAACCGGACAGGCACAACTGCACGCCAGTGTTTCCGTACTCACTTCGCCTTGGAGATAATTTATAAACCTTTCCAAATCTGCTATTTGCGTTTTTAGTTGAGTCACCAATTGTTCTTTCATCTTCAATGGACTGACGATCTTTAATTTACCTTACTTTTAGTCCTTTCAATGTTGTATATACTTGTTCAAAGACAAAATAAAAACAGTGATAAACATGTGTTACCTGATTTATTGCATGATCTACTTGCCACCTGAGATCATCTTCGGGCAATTTACACATATCTTGAACGTTGAAATTCAATTTTTCTTTCAAGTGATCTAAAATTAATTTGGTATATGTTTATTTTTTTAGTTTTAAATAACCAGTTTAAACGTTCAACAGTCCGACCCTCACCGATAACAATATTTTGGCGCTCCAATACGACGCTCTGCGGTAAATCGTGCCCCCCCGTTTCATAGGCATATGCTTCCAGATCTTGCAGTTGATGCTTTAATCGACCAATCAATTCGCGCTGTTTGGATCTTTGTAATGCCATATTCGATTCAACCTCCGCATCGTTAGGTATTCCCGTATACTGACAATAGAAAAATATATATTAGAGTCATACCATTATATTGGCAATTGTCTCATTTAAAAAATTGCTTATGTAACTGCTGTTGTTATTGCAATACTGAAAAAACTCAAGCTTACGCTCGATCGTCGACACGATTGAGAAACAGGGGTGACGCATCTGGCGGCTGCGTGCGCTAAATTTCTAGGAACATCCGGAATGCCTCTGAACGCAAATTCTTCCAATTCCTTGAGTAACGTTTCTTTTTCGTCAGCGGGGGCATCGACGATTTGTCTCAGTCGAAATTGGACCTAACATGGAATTGGTTATCAAGGATCAAAATGACAATGAGAAGGTCCAACCATTAGTTCTTTGATACCTGAGCAAAGTGCGTTGTTAGCGCAATTAAGGACGAATTAAGCATTTCCTGTTCCTCTTCCAACACCTTAAGTCTATCCATGTTGTATGAAAGACTGCAAGTTACATTAGCCATGCGTTTATAAATAGCAAATTTTTCAATACCCCCTTGCCACATGAGTTTAATTCATTGAAATGATAAATATGTTTAATAATTATTCAATTTAATTTAATGTTAAGAACAATGGCGAGTAAGGTCGAATTTTAGGGGTTACAAGGCCAGGGGGCAAGTGAATCATGGGAAATGCATTGAATGTATAGAAAAATAAAAGACTTACTTTTCCATACTGTGGGAGCACTTGTACTCGTCATTGCAATCATCATCACCGTCGTTTGCGCCAACAGGAGCCCATCGCTCGCCCGACGGTTTTTCGCTCTCGTCCGAATTATACAATTCGTCATTCTCACAGGTTTTATATACTTCTTCCGTAGTAATGGTACCACCGTCAACGGCCTGAATTGTCGTTCGTTTCTGAAACATAAAAAACTTTTTCTCCGTTTCGTCAAGGACTATCCACCGCGCGCTACCTTCATTAATCGATACAAACACAACACTTTACGTGATGAGCACGTGATGAGATTTCGTGGCTTCTTTTCAATCGGTCGCCTCGAGTTTTTATTTGAAAAAGATTATTTAAATAATGCTCACCATCGTTGGTTCGTTGACCGATTTTAAATTCTACATTTATCGTTCTCGACGATCCGATGGTATATTATTGAATAATTTAATCGAACGATCGCGTTCGAGTCTAACTGGCTGACGTCTAATGACATCTACCCACGTCCCACGTCTACGGCTACGGTATGCGACTGACTGCAGCCAGCCCATAATTTTTACATAGCAAACCTGAACGAACCAGACAAAGAGAATCCATTCAGTTATCGGTTCATCGTCTGGACGTTCGAGTTTAGCTCTGTGTCTAGCACACTGTGTATCAATGTACAGTAATTTGGGTCGAACCCAGGCAGAGTAGAGATAAAGATAAGTACGGAAATACGCGGCGGTAAATGATAACGGCCAGATCGAAAATTGACAAATTCGGGATGGCGGAAAGTGATATTTGGGAAAGTCGACCCGTGTCAGTTTGCCTCAACTCTCCCATCCTTTTTCTGAGCTCACCCGAAGGCGAATCGACCAGTGGATCTCAATCTGCGGTTCGTCGTCCAAATTTCCGAGCCCGTAATAATCGGCGCGATTTTCGAGTATTCAACAAAAAAATTATGCCCGGCTGTTCATATTCGAGTTTTCACGATTTTCGACAAATCGGAAATCGCGCCAATTACGGGTTCTAAAATTTGGACGACGAACCGCAGATTGAGACGCATTGGTCAAATCACCTTCGGATGAGTTCGGAAAAAGGGTGGGAGACTTGAGGCAAACCGACGAGGGGCCACTTTCCCAAAGGTCACTGAGTGCGAGAGAGATATAGCTGCAATCACGGCAACACGTTGTTTGTCGCCACAATTGTTCTGTCGAATAAAACACGGTTCTTACATCATGCGGCTGAGAATTGTGCACGATGCAAAGACCGTCTTTTATTTGACAAAACAATTGGAGCCCCAAACAATTTATTACAGTTTTCTTTTACCGACCGAGCAGTATCCCATTACCAGAGATGAGTAGGGAGATTGGTACAGAGCCGTATATCGGCCATTCCGGCTGCTTCTCATTCGTTGGTCGTGCATAGGCGACGCCTCGTGGTCGACGTGGAAAAGACGCCGTCGTTTTTGCTCGTTTAGCGTATACCGGGTTGCCTAAAGCAAATTCTTGGCCGCATTGAACCGCTTGCGTACAGGCATAGCTCGGAGTGGTGTGTGTGAGTGCATGTACAGGAAGGCTGGCTAGGATGTATTGTAGTAGAGGGGAGGATTTTCGACGCCGCCGTGAATATCTCGTTTCGACAAGCGTTCTTGGCTTGCCGCGCAACGATGATCGAGCGTTGATGTATTTCCCTTTACAGTGTCCGGGTACATCGATGTTTTTGCATTTATTTCTAACTCATTCTGGTTATAATTATATCGCGTATTCGGTGAAATTTATCTATTTGAACTAAATTGTTTAGAATATTATCGAAAAAATAAATCTCCATTGATAGTGTATATTTATGTAAAATTTCCGAGATAAACGATTATTGCAAATATTATTTTGGATTGAACACAAACCTTTGAAAATTGAGTCTGACCGGTAAAAAGCTTATAAATAATCGAGTCCATTGATATTTTCATATCAGGTATAACTTACAGCACTCCTGCCTTCTCAAGAGAACACAATTCACTCACGTTTGCACAATCTTTATGATAACTCAAGAACCAGCTAAGATTTTCCGTCGTTCTTGGGCTCAAATTAAAGATACAAATGTAGAAGTGAGGCGTGAGAAATTTTAAATAAGAAAAAATTAACTTTCTCTGTAAGTCAAAATCAAGATAGAAAATTTGGGAATAATCCTTAATGATGGAAATACATTCTTTTTAATATTAAGGGGGAAGCCTGCTTTAGAGGCTTCAAAAAATCTATTTTTTTGAGGAATTTTTAGGGAAGGAAATAAATATTTAATTGAAACGAAACTTTCAGGTTTTGTTGTTATATATTTCAACATTTTTCTCAAATTTTTTCATTAAAATATATGTCATAATATGCCGGGTACAAGCATTTCGCCGAGGCGCCTCGAGCGTGCATGTGTCGTGTGGCGGGAAAGATGCAGGTCACAATTTCCATCTGAAACAAAAAACCAAAACAAATTTATATTTTCAATAGTATAGATTTTAGTTAAACCTAAAAAATCTAAAAAAAAGTGAGAAATTCAACAATTTTTCTTGAGTTAAAAAAGATCATAAAGATTGTACAAACGTGAGTGAATTGTGTTCTCTTGAGAAGGCAGGAGTGCTGTAAGTTATACCTGATATGAAAATATCAATGGACTCGATTATTTATAAGCTTTTCACCGGTCAGACTCAATTTTCAAAGGTTTGTGTTCAATCCAAAATAATATTTGCAATAATCGTTTATCTCGGAAATTTTACATAAATATACACTATCAATGGAGATTTATTTTTTCGATAATATGCTAAACAATTTAGTTCAAAAAGATAAATTTCACCGAATACGCGATATAATTATAACCAGAATGAGTTAGAAATAAATGCAAAAACATCGATGTACGGGGACACTGTAAAGGGAAATACATCAACGCTCGATCATCGTTGCGCGGCAAGCCAAGAACGCTTGTCGAAACGAGATATTCACGGCGCGGCGTCGAAAATCCTCCCCTCTACTACAATACATCCTAGCCAGCCTTCCTGTACATGCACTCACACACACCACTCCGAGCTATGCCTGTCGCAAGCGGTTCAATGCGGCCAAGAATTTGCTTTAGGCTACCCGGTATACGCTAAACGAGCAAAAACGACGGCGTCTTTTCCACGTCGACCACGAGGCGTCGCCTATGCACGACCAACGAATGAGAAGCAGCCGGAATGGCCGATATACGGCTCTGTACCAATCTCCCTACTCATCTCTGGTTTGTATCCCATTGTCTTAAGGCGATACAACAGACTCTGCAAAACAAATAATATCGCACAATGTGGCAACACCGCGTGTAATTCTCTTTCAGCGTCATCGGCTGCTATTACGTGTTCGTCGATCTTTCCCGCCAAACCGTCTATCGCTAACGGAATCCCGCCAAATTCTGCCGAACAGTCTAACACAGATAGTCGTCGATCGTCGATCCTCGTTGATTAAAAACCTTTAAAAGATTCGTTCATTAGTACAATAAAAATGTATCACGTTAACAAATTTATCCATTTGGAGATACACGATATTTTAATGAAATTAACTGCGGCAATTGAAAATATCCCAGAAGAAGTGATGGTCAATCGTGGCGAAGAATCATCAATCGTCCTCAAGACCATACAAGAATGGATAGGTCGAGGCAAAGACCACGACTGGAAATTGCTAGCGTTGCTCTTACCAAAATTGATCGTGATATTCGGTCCCAAAAAGATCCCTCATCTTCTCTGGCAAAACGTGATTGGTTCTTGTCACGTGCCTTGTCTCGGGGGAAAAGAATTACACGAATTGATCTGTCTAAACAATAACCTCACTGCGTTGTGCGTTATGGCGGATGTCTGCTTTCCGTCTAAGGTGCAGGAAATTCAAGAATTCCACTATGAACACTGCGTCCAGTCAGAATTTTGGTTGTTGCTCAGGGAAGGCATCTCATCCTCGATCCCCCAGCAGAGAAAGCAAGCCTTGTATCTGATGAAAAGAGCCACTGAATTTCTCCATTATTGCGACTCTCAGGTGGAAACACAAAGTTTGCATTTTGATGCAATAAACCCAACAACGTTGGACCGAAGCGCTACACCTTTTGTACGCAGGGCATCGCGGAATCGACAATGTTCCCTGGAAAAAATGAAAAAAACGTTTTTCTCGATCCTCGAAGTACTGGAACAGAAACAAGAGCATCTTATAAAGCCAGCCTTGTCCCAACTTGAGTCCATCGACGATATGACCTGTAATCACAACACATGTACCATGTGTTTCGACAGTACTTGGTTTCGATGCATTCTTACAAGAATTTTACAGCACAACAATGATTCTGTCAGATTATTTGGACTGCACCAAGTTATTAAATACAATACGGAAGTTTTCAATGACAAAGAATTTTTTCGCTGTTTCATCGTTGCGCTCAATAATGATGTTTTGTACAACATCAATGTTCAGAGAGAAGAGTCAGACTTTGTAAATGTATTGCGATTAACTTTCGTGGACTGGGAGGAAGATGGAACGACGTTAATAAATGCATTCATTCGAGAGCTTCCATCGACATCGTGGAGTCCCGTTTCCATTTACTGGGTCTTGATTGCACTTTACGACATATTTCTCCAATCCCAAATCGTCACTAATCGATGGGGCTTTGAAGAAGTGCAAAGTCTTAGAAAGTTGATTCGTCAAAGCATAAGAACCCATCCCTTCCCGATGAGGGTTTTTTCGCACACCGTAATAATCTACAGTTTCATTGATTATATAGCTCGGCCTGCTGATCTATCGTGTTTCGGTTGTATCTTCGATCTACTTTCCTTGTACGCCAAAAGCAGCAACTGGTCAGCCGCGGCGTCGTACACGTCCAAGATGGCCCTAATTTGGCCACGCATTTTTCGACCCTCAGATTGTCAGGAATACATCACTGGTATATGCAAAAGAAAATTGACCATGGATCAAAGTCTGCAATCATTAGCCGACATGATCTATCGTATGAGCAGGAATCACATGATTATGGTCACCGAGTTTTGCCCTACGATAGAAGCCCTTCAAGATTTATTGATGAACTTGGTGGGTGCGGACGCAAGACCCTATGCAGATCATGATTTAATTTTGAAAGTCCTGAAGCTGACGAGTCACCTGATAGACTTTATTCAAGACAACTGGGAAGGTGAAACTGAGCTCAGCCGCCGTGTGTTGCCCTATCGTCATGAAATCCTTAAAATTGTGAGCCAGCGACTTGGAAAAAACACGATCGAATCGTACAACGACGATTTATTCGCGATTAAGTGCGTCGTCCGTTCTCGGAACGTCCCCACTGCGAACTGTCTCAGGGAAGAGCTAAAAGAGTTTGAAGAAAAGTTCATTCGCATAATTGCAAATCCTCATGAGTTCAGTAAAACTAACTGGCTGCACGCCATTGAAACGTGGGATGTCTTCATCAATACAGAGGATTATGGTGGGCTTAAGTTCCTCACATTCAGAGATGAGCCAGAAAATAGAAATATGCAAAACGATATGGATTCGCATGAGCCAACTGCGAAGACTTACACCTCCCGACTGATAAACCATTTTTTAAATGAAGTGTTGGGTTATGGGCGAGAAAAGGATGTTGCTCAACAAGATGACGACGAAAGAAGCAAATTCGTGTCAGATTGCTCAAAATCCGTTGCTGGTATTTTGTGTAAATTCTTAGTATGGTACGATCTGAGGTGGTCCAGCGAATCACGCTGGTTTGAAGGACTTACGGCCCTAATCGAAATTCCCGACGACCGAATTATCTCGCGCGTATCGAAAATTTTCCTAAATTTACTCGAAAAAACTTCGTCCTTCACCAGACAAGATATCGAAACTATCGCTGTTATGATAAGAACGTCGTGGCGCACCGTTCTTCGGTTGGAGAAGACGTCGACCTTTTCCTCGGCTTTGTCATCAATTATCAGGGTAATAGTCAATGATACATTTTTGGAACTGGACGGTGCGACGGAATTCGCGACTGAAGTAAGTTGATCTTGAAATTATCCTTGAAATTGCTCGATAAAAATTATTCGGTAGCATTGAATTCTTCTTTTAAAAAAACGCGTTTATAATTTTTGAATTACAATTTTACCTGCATAATTGAAACCGCTGGAACTCTTAAATCGTTGAAATTAGTTTTGTTCGTAATCGATCTATTCGTCGCGACACTGCGTAGTGTGTTGAGCAGATTCTACAGGACGAGGAAGAATATTGTAAGTACTCGAGCAAGAAATCATTGATGGAGACAATGAAGCTCTTGAAGCCCGAAAACAAACTTCTCTTTCACAAAGCATTCGAATTCTGTCTTATCCACGATGCTGTACCGCAACTGGACGATATAAGAATGATGTTCGCGATGGAGTACCACAGTGAAAAATTCGGCGACGAGGAATAGTAATTATGAGTATATTACTCTGCACAATGTTCACCCGAACCTTTCCCAGCAAGTTCGTGCATGGAAAAAACATGGAAAGAACCGAATGCTTTTGGAACATCTAAAAGACCGAAATTTTGGGTCGGAAGCACTAAGAAATTATTTTTTTTTCGGTGCTTTTGATTAAAATTCGGGTGCTTTTGATGTTTTAAAGATTCTCACTGCTTTTTCGGTGCTTTCGTCGGTGTTGGAACTTGCTGGGGTTACGCCGCATTATCTAACGTTGTACTTTTTCGGCCGCAGCGAACCCAAAAACTTCCACAATATTCGCGGATATGCGCTCGAATATTTAACGGGCATGATACATTTGCCGGAATCCACGAAAATTCGTGAGAACTTGCTGGATAGACTACTGGAAATACTCGAAAAACACAAAAATAAAATTTATCTCGCCAATTCGGATCTGCACATAATGAAAAATCGAGTGATGCAAGCTCTACTGACGATAATGAACGCCCTTGACGATGTGAGTTTTGAAAAACGCATTACGCGGAACGTCGTCGAAATTTCATAACTAAATGATCTCTTATTATTTTCTAATGATACAGTCCCAATCGCGAAGGCTCTACGACGCTCTGTGCGATCTTTTAATCGCGGAAAGCAATGAACCGAGTGTTCGCTTGATGCACGAGTGGCTACTCACCATGTTGTGCTTGTCGAACGCTCTCATGCGAGAGGATTTATGGAAGCTTTTCCAAACGGTATGAACTTTCACACGAAGAGATTGCTTTGGCCGCGTTAATTAATTTTATTTATTACAAGTATTGGCGGCGATCAACCTAAATGATGTTATAGCTACATTTTTTCCTTTGCAAAAGTTTTTTTCATATAAAAGTATGAACTTTTCATTGAACTCTATTATCATTGTATCATTTGACTCTGTTTCTACGGTATAGGCGGCTGAAAAATGTCCGGGGTCCATCGTTTCACTCGCCAGCATAGTTTTTCATCTAGCCCGGAAATTTTCCGGTTCAACGCAGGTGAGATTCATCGCGGATGCAATATCGCGACTCCGGACAAACTGCATGGATCCACGACCCGACGTCCGTCTCTACAGTCAGGTATGTAAAACCAGTCGATATTTCTGACCGATCAATGACCCACATTAATCCAATTACTGCGCCCAGACGATACTCGTAAAAATTTACGAAATGTTGCCCGCATATTCACCGGAAGCTAAAA
Source organism: Sussaba pulchella (assembly GCA_963971145.1). NCBI lineage: Eukaryota > Metazoa > Arthropoda > Insecta > Hymenoptera > Ichneumonidae > Sussaba > Sussaba pulchella. Next base: position 19,467,198 of record OZ020168.1, read on the forward strand.
CGTGGAAAAGTGTATTTCTCAGCGTGGCGGAAAGTCTTGGCCGTGGAAAATCTTCGGAAGTACTCGACAATTTCTACTTTGAAATCTTCGATCCCATCCTGCACTACAACGCTGAGGTAAAATTCTATCCGTGAACGTAGCATTCTCATTTTATCTTTCCTCTTTGGCAATCGCTGAATTTTTTCAAGCTAACAGTACATTACGATACAAGTGCGAAAACATTTTTTCTGCCTCTCTCGCCTTCGTGCTGCAATAACACGAATCAAGAAAACGTTTTTCGCACGAGTATCGTAAAAAATTTTATGTCACAAGGTGTGTAAAAGCGTTTTGACGCGAACGAAGTGAGCGTATTATGTATAAAATTTCGTGAAGATCGATTAGGTGATCGAATTTTATGGGACCTCGAATTTTCGGAAAAAGTAACGTTTTACGTTTCGCTCGAACTCACAACAGCTTCGATCAATCGAACCCGAACTCGCTACATGTATAGAATATCAATTAACCGTGAAACGTTACATGTGGAACGAGCGGCAAGTTAAAACTTTGCAAATTGCTGCCTCAGAATTCAATAAAGCTGGAAGTTGAAGTTTGGAAGCTGCTCCCCCAGAATTAAAGATATTGTGACAATCTTCCTCTATGAGGGAGCCACACTTGATACAAATAATTTTCCCATGGAGTAAGATTTTCAAAATATCATCAATTCTGGGGGAACAGCTTGCAAATTCCGACTCCCAGCTTTGTTGAATTCTGAGGAAGCACTTTGCAAGTTTCAACTTGCAGCTTTTTCCTCGTTTTCAGACTATATACCATGATTTACCACGCTTGACGAACGTGCCTATCAACGAATGGCTCTCGTGTTTCACGTTCCAATTCCTGGGATATCCTTCGAGATGCCTTCCTATCTATCGTCCCAATAATGACGATCTTTACTGGGCAAAACCCCTAACGCAATTTTCGACACCAATCGGTAAGGCGTTTGAAACATTAATCGCGAAAAATAGCACGGTCGTCTTCTCAAACTCGCGATTTTCGGATAATCCAGCTGAATCCATTGATTCGTACGTCGAGAATGATCTCAGGGACATTCGAAAGGAAGTTACTTCATGGTGGACAATGGTTCCGTTTCACGACGGTATCCCGAAAATTTCAAAAGCCGAGCAACGAACGTTGCCAAACAAAGACGCGGGTATTATCGTCGTGGCTTCGCTCGTCGATCGACCGCTTCATCTAGGTGAAATCGCAAGAAGTTCCGCGATTATGGGAGCACGCGAATTAATAATCGGCAGTCTACGTTACGTCGAGGACCCCGAGTTTCGAGAAATGAGCGTGTCCGCCGAAAAATCGATGACAATAACAGAGGTTTGTCATCTTCAACGTCAAAATACTGAAATTTATGATAATTACGGCCTTGTATACGCGATTTCGCCGATTTTCAAAGGTATTTTTCTAGGCGTGGTTAGAATAAAATGACGCACATATTTGGGAACATTTTTTTACAGATCATTTATGCACATGGTTAACTATATGTAAAAAGAAAATCAGGAATATTAAAAAACAGCGGAGATATTACATAATAAAGCAATGTATTTTTTTTTTCGCGCGCACGTTGATGGTGAAAGTTCTCGGCATTGATGCCGGTGTCTGAAAAAAAAAATGAACATATCTATAATTGCATAATGAATGTATCTTCAGTGTGAACCAACAATATTATTTTAAGAAAATTATTATAATACAAATTCGAAACAATATTTTTTACTCAATTTTCTGTCGGTATTTTATTTTTTATTTTTTTTTCGTGTCAATGAAATTTCTGTTTCGGTGTTTCACACGATATGTGATGATACTGAGAATATGTTGTGAAAATTTCACAGCAATCCGAACCTTCGTTCAAAAGTTAAATTTTTCACAAGGTTCAAAAAAGTGAATCGTGGAAAAACGACTTTAAAGTTGGCGGTCGGGCGCGCCGCGCGCTATCTATTATGTACTACCAAATGATATAACTTTAACCATTTTTCAATTCTGTGAAGCTTAAAATATTTCTAATTGTTCAGGTTAATGGAATCAAAGGTCCTAAAAAAAAAAAAAAAAAAAAAAAAAAAAAAAATGTTGACATTTTTCGCGTATATAAGGCTTTAAGAACGACAAACGTTAATTTTGTTTTTGCAATTTTTCTCCAGGTTGAGCCGCATCTTTTGCAGAATTATTTGCTGGGAAAGGCGTGTGAGGGGTGGAAATTAGTTGGCGCCGAGCAGACGGCGAGTAGCAAGAATCTGCCTGATACGGAATTTCCGATAAAGACCATTCTCGTTTTAGGGTAAGCTGGAGATTTTCGTTCGAAGATAAGATGCGGATAACGAAATTTGTATTTCCATGACAGGAACGAGAAAGACGGTATTCCACCAAACCTGCTGGCGCTTTTGGATTTTTGCGTCGAAATTCCGGAAAACGACGTCGCGAGATCGGCGGAAGTTCATGTAACAGGCGCTATGTGCTTATGGCAATACGCGAAACAACATATTTTTGACATGCGGTAAAATGCGGAAAAATTGGAACGGTGATATTTCATTTTCCGAATCTGTTTGAATTGATTTTTTTCGCAGCGAACCAATCGAAACTGTGATAATAATTTAAGCGAAGAAAGAATATTATCGAATCGTTTTTCAGGTTCCCGAAGACTGACGAGGTGTATTTTTTTAGAGTAATAAGCGGGACCAAAAAGAATTATTTTTTATTTTTTATCAGAGCCCTGGCGGTTCGAAAAACTTGGTGGGAGGCATTGTATGCCCTTGTTATAAAGTTTTTTCTCAGTTTTTGTTTGAAATCGAGGGCACACACTGTTTCAGTATTGAAACGGCAGTCTTCCGAAACCAGCATCTCAGTCGTGTAACCAAAAACGCGAATATAATTCAATTTGAAAATCTCATGAATATGGAAAAAATAAACAAATATCAAATAAACACTTATGTATTTTCTTTAAGTAACGTTTAAGTCTAAATTATTGAATTGATGATGAAAAAAAAAAGATACGGTCGTTTGTCGCCAAAGCTCATGCAGCGAGATGTAAACAATTTATTTTTAACGCAAGCAAAGTATAAAAATCGAATATGAACAGTCGTGGATAATTTTTTTTTTCGATTGTTCGCGAGGTCTATAATACCGACCGTTACATCCACAAGTGGGTTGTCCGGAATCTGCAACATCGGCCGTTTACATTCACATTTTTCAGTTGGCGGCTCGCCGCTACGGGTGGTGGCGCTGCAAAAACACCCACCGCAAAAACAGGCTCCACCAAAGATGAGTAGGGAGATGTACAACTGTGGCCTTTTCGGGGTCCTGAAAAATAGTAGCGCTGAAACGTAGCGGCGAAATGCGGAACCCCGGAATGGATACCTCGGCAACTTCGCAGCGAAGCAAAGCGATTGGCCACGAAACATACCAGCTCGAGGCGTAAAAAGTCTATAACCCAAAGAGCCTAGAGAACCAATACATTATGGGGGCAAAATATCCTAGCGTCAAAATATTTGAACTCGAAAAAATTGTAGCACCAAAAAAATTCTTCCCCCGAAAAATGCTAGCATCAAAAAAATGTTAGCGCTAAAAATCATAATACCAAATAAATTCTGACCCCGAAAAATTTTAGCGACGAAATATCTGAATTCGGAAACGCCCTAGCACCAAAAAATTGTAGCAGTGAAAAATACCTAGGGCCAAAAAATATTAGCTCTGTAAAATTCTAGCGCCAAAAAAATTCTACAGCGGAAAATGCGAGCACCATAAAACTGTAGCGCCAAAAAATTGTTACCCCGAAAATTTCTAGCGCTGAAATATCCTAACTCGAAAAAATCCTAGCACCGAGCACCGAGGTCACATGAAAAAATAAGTGAAATAATGACAAATCACATGAACCTATGGGGAAGATATAAATAAAATTAGAGCTGGTTGACGCCTAGAAAAAAACCGGTTATTCATTGCATAGCTCGTTTCCACACCACCAAGAGGTAGAGCCAATGGTGCGTTATTATATTTCTAGTGGTTTCCCCATGAGGCCTATATCCACTTAATAAAATAAAACGTTTCGTCGTGCCGGCAAGACGAAAAATGCTTTCGTTGAGAGCTTTGACGAAAGCACAACTCACGTGTGACGAGACAATCGCGATGGCTCGCACAGAGAGTGCACTTTTGACGAAACTTCCAACGAAGGCATTAGCCAATATTACAAGATATTAAAACGCGATTAACAAAAAAAATCCTGAAACAAATTACGAAGAGTCCTGAAACAGAATAACAAATCCTGAAACAGAATGAAAAATCTTGAAACAGAATAAAAAATCCTGAAACAGACTAAAAAATTGTAAAACAAAACGGACTCCTGAAACAAATTACGAAGAGTCCTCAAACAGAATAAAAAACCCTGAAACAGAATGAAAAATTCTGAAACAGAATAAAAAATCCTAAAACAGACTAAAAAATTGTAAAACAAATTACGAAGAGTCCTGAAACAGAATAAAAAACCCTGAAACAGAATAAAAAATCCCGAAACAGACTAAAAAATTGTAAAACAAAACGAACTCCTGAAACAAATTACGAAGAGTCCTCAAACAGAATAAAAAAACCCTGAAACAGAATAACAAATCCTGAAACAGAATGAAAAATCCTGAAACAGAATAAAAAATCCTGAAACAGAATAAAAAATCCTAAAACAGAATAAAAAATCCTGAAACAGAATAAAAAATCCTGAAACAGAAAAAAAATTGTAAAACAAAACGAACTCCTGAAACAAATTACGAAGAGTCCTGAAACAGAATAACAAATCCTGAAACAGAATGAAAAATCCTGAAACAGAATAAAAAATCCTGAAACAGAATAAAAAATCCTAAAACAGAATAAAAAATCCTGAAACAGAATAAAAAATCCTGAAACAGAATAAAAAATCCTGAAACAGACTAAAAAATTGTAAAACAAAACGGACTCCTGAAAAGAATTTGAAAAATTCTGGAACAGAATAAAAAACCCTGAAACAGACTAAAAAATTGTAAAACAAAACGGACTCCTGAAAAGAATTTGAAAAATTCTGCAACAGAATAGAAAAATCCTGGAACAGAACAAGTATAAATGACAATTGTGACACGTGGCATTTTACGATAAAAGAGCATGGCTGTTCTGTTTTTTAGCGAACAACCATCCTCGGGTTGTAGTTGCTCTCTTGAGCTCCGGTTTGCATAAACTTTCAAACGTGCAAAGCTTTTGCAATGCGGAGGAGCCTCTTCAGCATATAGCCACTTTGATGAACCTGAATGAAATGCTTCGAGATTCTCGAGAGAAATGTCCTCCAGATGAAGAATCAGGTGGGGGAGGTCGGAAAATGTTATGGGAAATACTTTTTTTTTACGTTTTTTTGAAATTGAAAAAAAAAATGTTTACTTTTTTCCGAGGTTCAGGAGTTTTTCTCCTGGATCATATACACGTGTGTGTGTGTGTGTGGGCATAAATAGGTTAATGTGTGGATGTGCGTTGCTGCGTCTGTGCGCGTGCGTTAATAAGCGCGCATACGGGTGAGCGCGTGGAACTTAAACGTCTGTAACTCAGGAACGGCTTGAGCTACAACGTCAATAATCTAAGGCAAACTGAAGAAATAACCTAAATCTAACCTAAATCAAACCTAAATCTAACCTAAATCAAACCTAAATCTAACCTAAATAACCTAAATAACCTAAACAACCCAAATAACCTAAATAACACAAACACCTAAATAACCTAAATAACCTAAAAACCTAAATAATAACCTAAATAATAACCTAAATAACCTAAATCTAACCTAAATCTAACCTAAATCTAACCTAAATCTAACCTAAATCTAACCTAAATCTAACCTAAATCTAACCTAAATCTAACTTAAATAACCTAAATAACCTAAATAACCTAAATAACCTAAATCTAACCTAAATAATAACCTAAATCTAACCTAAATGACCAAAATAACCAAAATAACCAAAATAACCAAAATAACCAAAATAACCTAAATAACCTAAAATAACCGAAGTAACCCGAATAAAAAAAAATTAAAAATTTTTTTTTTCAGTTTCCGAGTAGTAGAGCAGTTCCTGAGTAGAGAAGTTTAGCATTAACTCATTTTAAAAACTTACTATACCCTATGTATATATACGGGGGGGAGAAGGTTCTTTTTTTCTTTCTTTTGTTTTAAAGCCTCCACTGATCCATACCAATATGGTCATGGCAGGGATAATAAGTCATAATTTACATTTTACAATTTTACAATTTACATGTCCACATTTAAAATATATACGACGACGGAAATTATATATACGGGGAGGGGGAGGGAGTTTTTTTTTCTTTCTTTTTTTTTTTTAAAGCCTCCACTGATTCATAACAATATGGTCATGGCAGGGTTAATTAGTCATTATTTACATTTTACAATTTTACAATTTACATGTCTACATTTAACATATATACGTCGACGGAAATTATATTTACGGGGAGGGGGATAGTTTTTTTTTCTTTCTTTTTTTTTTTAAAGCCTCCACTGATCCATAACAATATGGCAGGGTTAATTAGTCGTCATAATTGGCATTTTACAATTTTACAATTTACATGTCTACATTTAACATATATACGTCGACGGAAATTATATATATGGGAGAGGGGTTTATTTTTTCTTCCTTTTTTTTTAACTCTTCCTAAAGAGTTCTTCCGACTCTTCCTCAATTCTTCGACCAAAAGTCTTGACTAGAAGAGGATGCGTAGACCATCTATCTATTGCACTCCGTTTCAGATTTTTTCCCCGTTCTCTGTAAATCATTAAAATTACATAAATTAACCAAATTATACAATTATTATTTATTTGAGTTCTTTTTGTCATCACAATTGCAGTTTTAGGTTATTTTTCTCAAACTTGGTTTGTGCCAAAGTTTACATTCCTCGAACCATCTTTAAATCCTTTTTGACAAAATCCTTTCCGAAACAAATATCATTATCAATAATCCGACGATATTAATTTACATATTTCATGTGTGCGTGTGTTTTTTACAAAATTATTCGTCGCTCATACCATTTCCAAGTACATTTTGATGGAATTATTCTATACACCTCTTTAACAATTTCACAAGACAAGAATTAGGTTATGTAGTTACATAACCTAACCTAACCTAACTGTCTTTGAGGCTAAAGAAAAATTCCGTGCTGGACAAAATTAATCAAATTTTTTCTATAGTGTGGAAAAAAAGTTGTACTCGCAACTGGCCGAACAAACGTTTGCCGCCGCCGGTCCCATACACGTTTAAGAGATTGCATTGCTTGTTTTTTTTTTTTTTTTTTTTTTTCACTATTTAGTTACATTAGTGCCTACTTTTTAAATAAATAACCTAAATCTGCAACTCTTCGGAGTCAGAGTACACAACATATTCCAAAAAACGTCAGTGTACGCATAGAGGAAACATTTCTTTCCATCTTATGGATGTTGACAAATTAAACTGCCGTCCTCGCATTCCTACCATTTCCACCCAAACAAAGATAATTCTACTTACGTCGGCTCCGTAGACTTCCCCGACGCTCCGATAGTAACGTTTGTCCTCGTGCAGCACCACGTTCGTCCGACGCTGCTCCCAACTTCGTCCTTGTCCTCCTCCTCGATATAAGGTCGAACCTTATTGTCAGTGATCGAAATGTGGGGACGTACCAAACTGTGGAGACCAAACTTTGGTAGCACACTTAAAAAATTTTGGTTTAAAAGTGGGAGTGCGGAGATTCGTTGCGTCCCTTGTAACGGAGAGTGAACCCTCTCACCGCTGTGTTAGCTGGTGGGCTGAAAATTTTTTGTCATCGCAGTTGAGTGCGCAGCAAGAATTTGGTCATCGCTGTCCGCGGTGACGACTCGACTGCAGTGACCCAAATGTGGGGACGTACCGAACTGTGTGGGACCAAATTATGGTAAACCAAAACTTTTTTAAGTGTGCTACCAAACTTTGGTCCCCACAGTTCGGTACGTCCCCACCTTTCGGGTCACTGCGGTCGAGTCGTCTCTGCGGACGGCGATGACCAAATTCTTGCTGCGCACTCAACTGTCATCACAAAAAATTTTCAGCGCACCAGCTATCGCAGTGGTGAGAGAGTTCACTCTCCGTTACGAGTGACGCAACGAACCTCCGCACTCCCACTTTTAAACCCAAATTTTTTAAGTATGCTACCAAAATTTCATCCCACACAGTTCGGTACGTCCCCACATTAGGGTCACTGCAGTCGAGTCGTCACCGCAGACTACGATTACCAAATTCTTGCTGCGCACTCAACTGCGATCACAAAGATTTTTCAGGGCACCAGGGAACACGATACACGAAATTTCTCAAATTTACTCAAGACGACGCAAAGTAGAACCTTGCATATTGCTATCTGATTATTTTTAACTTTTTATAAAGCTTCCCACATGAGAAAGCTAAAATTTATAAACATTCTTATACATTTAGAAAAGAGTAACAAATAATGCGAAAGCAGTATGCAAAGTTCTACTTAAATTTCACTGAAATTTATTGAAATAACTCCTTATTAAAATATTATTTTATTTTATTTATTCGAATTCGAATCAATTCTAATAAATCAAAATGAATTTCAAGTGAATCGAATAATCTTTCAATAATAGCTTGATAAATTCTAACTTGATATTATTTGTACTCACAGTCCCGTGTTACCGCTTGCCCAGTTGTCACCGCTTGGCCAGCTGTCACCGCTTGGCCAGCTGTCACCGCTTGGCCAGCTGTCACCGCTCGCCCAGCTGTCACTGCTCCTCGTGTCAGTACGCACCGGTTTCTTTTTTTTAAGCCTGGTTCGGCTCGTCCCTCGCTGGGTAACTGGGCCACTCTCTTGTAGTACGCACCGGTTGAAAGGTCCTCGAACTATTTTCACCGACACCGAACTGTCAACGCACGCACTTGTCACCACTTGTCACCGAGCTGCGCTACCCGCGCGACAGGACCAATACTACCGAGCGACGTTCACTGACTGACCCGGCCGCCGGCGGGCGCCGAGCCGAGTGATAAGCGGTAACGCAACGCGCAACGCGCAACGCGAGAGTGGGGGGGGGGGGGGGGGGGGACTGGTGGGGACTCTCACAAGGGGCATTTCGTTTTGTATTTGAAAGCTAGTAAGCTTAGGCTTTGTAGTTAACGGCTTATATTACATGTATCTATGGGTGTGCGAAAAGTTGGAGACGCTGTGGAGGAAAGAGAATAATAAATTAATTTAACGTTTCCCCATTTTGTTAACATATTATTGATAGATAAATATTATTATAACAAACAATTATTCATCATTTAAACTATGCGTTGATGAAAAAAACGTCAATATTTGATATTTAATATAATGGTATAATATAATATTATTATTTTACAATTTATATAATATTATGATTTCGTAATTTATATGATAAAATAATATAATATAATATGATATCATAATTAATATGTTTTAAAAATATAATATTACTTTCCACGCTCTATGAACTGTAATTATTTCTCTCATATTTAAGCTTGTCCCTATTTTTATGATTGCGTAATAATTGCTATTAACTTCATGATTGATGCAATTCTAAATGAAAACGATAGGATAAATATTATATAACAATAATTTTTCGGAGAAAGCTATTGCATCGTCGCGAATAAAAAAAATTAAATTAAAAAAATATCTCACGTAATAATTAAACGGTTTTCAATAACCGTTAAATAAAATACATTGAATTTAATTATAATCGATCAATACTTCTATTTGATTTAAATAAATAAAATCAAATAATACTTCAATAAGAATTTAATTAAATGAAATTTAGTCAAATACTCAGCACCCTGATATTTTACAGATCTCCGCGAACGTTTTTGTAGCATTGCGTGCGTACTCCTTACCTCTAGTCTTCATGACTCTGACAGTGGAGACTTCGCCCGGTGGAGACTCCGACCATCCCTGAATAAATCTGAGTAAGTTTAACAAACTATTGTTCATATTTACTCCATAAATGGATAAAAGATTATTATTATTATCAATTCCGATGAGTATCATAATTAATTGTCGATTAATTATCAAAATATCATATTTAAATATTTATCATATCAATTGTAATAAATATATATTTTTTATCAATCAATAGAGTTTTATTTGCACAACTTTTACAAAGTTTTTTACAAAGATTATTTTTAGGTACAACATTTCTCTTATCTTTTACATTTCTACAAGTCCTTACCCTCCTATTTCGACCTTCTTTGTCATCTCTTTGGTCTCACACTTTCTGGGCTTTTCACTCTGTTTCATTCATTCTCCTGTTTCTTCCACACCCACATTCTTTTCCACTCCGCTCTTTGCCTTCAAAACGCGTTCCAATTCTCGAAAATATTTACATATTTCTTCCTGTATTTTTCCTCCCAACATATTTATCATTTCTCCCTTAATTGCCACATCATCCATACCTTCCATATTAATAACTAATATTCAATGTCGTAACCAAGCGAAAATTAAAACCATGCGTCTGACCGGTGGTACGTTCTTACGACTGAGAGTTCGCGAGCCAAGTCTCGAATGCAGTATAGCGCAGTGCATCGACATATAGATATGGACCGATACCAATGCGAGAGAAAGTGAAATCGTAATAGAAAGAGAGGAGACTAGGTGGGTTTATTCCTCTCTTTCTCTTTTCCGTGAGAGAGAGAGAGAGAGAGAGAGAGAGTGAGAGAGGGATAAACCCACCTAGTCTCCTCTCTTTTTATTACGATTTCACATTTTCTTGCAGTATTATCGGTGCATATCTATATGTCGATGCACCGCGCTATACTGCATTCGAGACGTGGCTCTGCTTTTATATTGCTGCTTTGAATATTAGTTATTAATAAAAAATATATTGATTACAATTGATATAATAAATATTTAAACGTGACATTTTGATAATTAATCGACAATTAATTATGACACTCATCGAAATTAATAATGATAATCATTTTTTATCCATTTATGGAGTAAATAATGAACAATTGTTTGTTAAACTTACTCAGATTTATTCAGGGATGGTCGGAGTCTCCACCGGTCGAAGTCTCCACTGTCAGAGTCATGAAGACTAGAGGTAAGGAGTACGCACGCAATGCCACAAAAACGTTCGCGGAGATCTGTAAAATAGCAGGGTGCTGCTGAGCATTTGACTAAATTTAATTGAATTAAGTTCTTATTAAAATATTATTTTATTTTATTTATTTTAATCAAATACAAGTATTAATCGATTGTAATTAAATTCAATGTATTTTAATTAAATTAAATTATTATATGATTTTCATTGCATTTAATTAAGTCGATTTTATAATTATAAAAAAGATAGTTTGACGATAACAATTGCGTTAATATAATTATTTCGACCGTTAGCACTAACTTTGGTTCCAATGAAAATTCCATAAAAATTTATATTATTCGTATTTACAATCTCGATCGAAAAAAAAAAAAAATTCTTTGACTAAATTTAAATAAATAAAATTATTATTGAAATATTATTTCATTAACTTATTATTCGACGTTATCTTAATTAATACATCCATTTGATGACAATAAATAACGTTGAATAATAAGTTAATGAAATAATATTTCAATAATAATTTTATTTATTTCAATTTAGTCAAAGTATTTTTTTTCTTTGATCGAGACTGTAAATACGAATAATATACATTTTTATGGAATTTTCATTGGAATTAAATTAAATATCATTTGATTGATAGTTTTATTCAATTCTAATAAATCAAAATGAATTTCAAGTGAATCGAATAATATTCCAATAATAGCTTGATAAATTTCATTTTGGGGAAATAATTTTTTTGTTCTCTGATCGGGACCGTAAATAGAAATAGTAGAAACTTTGATGACATTTCGCTCTACATTAAATTCGATTCACTTGAAATTCATTTTCATTTATTAGAATTGAATAAAACTATCAATAAAATGATATTTTATTTAATTCCAATAAAAATTCCATAAAAATTTATATTATTCGTATTTACAGTCTCGATCAAAGAAAAAATATACTTTGACTAAATTAAAATAAATAAAATTATTATTGAAATATTATTTCATTAACTTATTATTCAACGTTATTTATTGAGATAAAATTGATGTATTAATCAATTGGTATTCAATTTAATGTAGAGCAAAATGTCATCAAAATTTCTATTATTTCTATTTACGGTTCCGATCAGAGAACAAAAAAATTATTTCCCCGAAATGAAATTTACGAAGCTATTATTGAAATATTATTCGATTCACTTTGAATTCATTTTGATTTATTAGAATTGATTCGAATTCGAATAAATAAAATAAAATAATATTTTAATAAGAAGTTATTTCAATAAATTTTAGTGAAATTAAAGTAGAACTTTGCATACTGTTTTCGCATTATTTGTTACTCTTTTCTAAATGTATAGGAACGTTTATAAATTTTAGCTTTCTCATGTGCGGGAAGCTTTATAAAAAGTTAAAAATAATCCGATAGCAATATGCAAAGTTCTACTTTGCGTCGTCTTGAGTAAATTTGAGAAATTTCATGTTTTGTGTTCCCTGGTGCGCTGAAAAATTTTTGTGATCGCAGTTGAGTGCGCAGCAAGAATTTGGTAATCGTAGTCTGCGGTGCCGACTCGACTGCAGTGATCGAAAGGTGGTGGCGTACCGATCTGTGGGGACCAAACTTTGGTAGCACACTTAAAAAAATTTTGTTCAAAAGTGGGAGTGCGGAGGTTCGTTGCGTCACTCGTAACGGAGAGTGAACCCTCTCACCGCTGTGGTAGCCGGTGCGCCAAAAATTTTTTGTGATCGCAGTTGAGTGCGCAGAAAGAATTTGGTCATCGCTGTCCGCGGTGACGACTCGACTACAGTGACCGAAATGTGGGGACGTACTGAACTGGGGGGGGACCAAATTTTGGTAGCACACTTAAAAAATTTTGGTTCAAAAGTGGGAGTGCGGAGGTTCGTTGCGTCCCTCGTAACGGAGAGTGAACCCTCTCACCGCTGTGTTAGCTGGTGCGCTGAAAATTTTTTGTTATCGCAGTTGAGTGCGCAGCAAGAATTTGGTCATCGCTGTCCGCGGTGACGACTCGACTGCAGTGACCGAAATGTGGGGACGTACCGAACTGTGTGGGACCAAATTTTGGTAAACCAAAACTTTTTTAAGTGTGCTACCAAAGTTTGGTCCCCACACTTCTGAGGACTGACGGGCCCCGACCTTTGTGCATTTATTCTCCAGGTGATAGCGGTGACGGATGAACCCTTCGACTGTTGCTGGAAGAGCAGCATAACCGCTAAAAATCTTACTGTTTCACAGTCATCTTCGATTCGTAGTGCAAAACTTGGTCACTGTCCGTCGTTGTAGCGACAATTGCCACCATCTATTAGAGGCATTAGGTAATATGTAGCTAATACCATGTCCCATGTGCACACAACAATAATTTTGACATTTCATCCGCTCCTGTGCTAAATGTTGGTGGAACAATCAGACTCATGGCGGACATTTCGCAATGGAATTCTGTTAGGGAACTGTCGTTAAGGTTGGCGATAACGCAGAAGCCAAGAACCAGCTCTGAAATGAGCTGCGTAAATTACAAGAATTTTATTACGGCGCTTGTTGAATGACCGTTGCCATTTGAGTCGAAAAAATACAGGTGCGATTATTGTATTGCTCTTCTTTTAGGCAAGCATGGTGCTGGACACATTGAAATACATAAAAAAATTGTCCTGAAATTAGTCTAGCCTCTTGGATATTATTTAACCAATTTCAAAATAAGTGCATAATTATCCTTTATTAACCCACGTTTTCTGCAGACAGGTGAGTTTGTGAAGAATATATAATTATATGTTAAACTTTTCAACAATAACTTTAATATGAAAATTATCTTTCTATTTATCTGAAATAAGGTGTTGAGCCACGGTCCGCTTGATAATTCAGTTTATTCTTGATATTTTTCAAATTTTCTTTTTTTCCAAATCTTTAATAATTGTGTTTTCTACCTATTTATTTAATACGGATATTGAAGAAAAAATAGAGAAAAACGAACGATTTTATAAAAATGTCATTCATTGTTTTACAAAGATTATAAACAAGTGTATACACACCGGGGACAGACTGCACGGACAAATAAACAAGAAATCTATCGGACGATCCTTGATCCTGAATATGAGAGACTGACTCGCGGAGATTATCCCCCCCCCCCCCCCCCCCGAACGCGAAAACAAAACATAAATATTGAGGCAAGCAAAAATGACAAAACAGACACACGTATATTTACATTTTACACAAAATCATAAGAAAAAATGAAAAAAACGAAAAAAAAACAACAAACAAACAATAAAGAACAGAAAAATCTCAACAAAATACACCAGGAAAAGATAAATAAAATGCGCCGTCACATTGTTGATATAAATTGCAATCCACGATTATTAATATTTACGAATATAATTATTATCTTGCATTGTCTAGTCATACGTTATTATTGTATAACTAACGATATTAATTATTAATTATTAACCTGTACTACCTAGTCGCATTATGTGTTGCATAAAACAAATGAGAAACGAAAATCCGAAAAAGAAAGAAAAAAAAACGTCAACTATGGGGAGAATTGCAAGCGCTAGTCGAGAGTGAGAATGAGGTGCGATGAGAAAAATGCTTTTATGAGCGAAAACGAGATGAATAAGAAAAAAATGATTGCGCAAACAACAAGCTGCAGGCGCTTAAGAACGATAAGGAAATGAGAAGTGGTAGCGAAAGAGAGAGCGAGAAAGGGAGAGAGAGTGAGTGTTAGAGAGAGCGAGAGAGAGGGGGCAGACTGAAAATGTACTCCACCCTCCGAAGGCGTAGTACGTTGATCGAGTTATCGTTGAATTACAGTAATTGCATTAGCATTAGCCCTTTACTGGTCTGAACAAGCCCGCCCCCACCCACCACCAAAAAATACGTATTTGAAAAGAGAAATGCCAATGAAGCAAGGAGAAACGGTTTTTATAAATTGTTACGACTCTGTACTCACGAGCTTTGAATGGGAGGGTTCTTTTGTAACGGCATAAAGGACGTACGATGTTGGCTATGTTTGACCCGTCGTTATGCAGCAGCGTGACCGACCTTGCAGCTGCCTTCGTACGAGCCTTTTGCCGAGACTCCAGGGGATTTCCCGTTGATCATTGAAGAATTTATAGGCCGGTGATTCAACAATGGAAAATAATTAAATAAACAAAACGGGGCTGGATTCCGGCGATTACTGAAATTCAACGGGGCACGTAACCATTTACCGTCACTGTCTGAGCATCGCGGTGTTTCATATTTATATATTTATGTTTATTAATTTATACATAAATATAAATATACATGTATATTGGCATTTAGGCGCGTTTGACACGCCGACATTGATTTCAACATCGGTGCTCGGGTGGTTGGTCCGTGCAAAAAAAAAAAAAAAAAATACAGATGAAAAAAGGGTTATTATCTCCGTAGTATAACGTCCAAGCGGAGAAGGATAATAACAGAGAACACCGTATTAAATGTGAAAGTAAAGTAGTTTAATGCAAAGGAACGACATGGATACACGTGTTGCTTCGTCTCGCGCTCATCGAGTAATCCCCCTAACAGCGCCCTCTCGCGCCCGACTTCTCAGCCTTTTCGGCAGCCATCTTTCTTTCTCTTTCCCTCTCTCTCTCATTCATTCTGCTCGCTTACATTCGGCCGTCCTTATCTCAAATCGCCCTCGAATTGTTAATCAAGGTGTTCTCAACTTAACACAAACGTAATTATAATCAGACAATAAGCTCTCATCGTAGTCAGGTCACGAAGTTAGTAAACTATTAAGAAACTCCAAAATAAAAATAAAATCTGTTACATAAACATATAAACATCTTTGTTTAAATATCATAACGTCTTGGTCTTTTCCGGTTGCGACTTGGTTGTTTGCGTACTGGTTGCAGTACTCCAGTCTCATCTAATTCTTGTTTCGCTTCAACGACGTCTCGTATTACTTCGACAACGTCGTCTCCGTTGGTTTCGAGCGTTTTCTTTGCGCTCGGAATCTCGTCTGGGTTGGTTGCATTTCCGATGTCTTCTTCGTCGGAATTAGCCTCGGAATCTTCGACGGTTTCTTCATCGAGTACGTTCCATCGTTTGATTTTGTCAATCGGCACGGTGTTCGAATAGAATCGTTGTGTGTTTCTTACGGCAGTACTCCTGTAATGACATAAGGTCCTTTAAATCGCTCAGCCAATTTCAATGATTGTCCGGTGGCGACTGGTTCTCGCTCGATCATTACGAGATCGCCAGGTAAGTAATTCTGCGCTTTTGCCCTACTCGCGTTATATCGAACGCTCTGACGCAGTTGATCGCTTCTTATCAGGTCTATCGCTCGCTGTCGTTTTTCTCCCACGTCTTGACTTATTTTTATTTCGTCTTCGAGTCCATCTCCTGATATACTCCTCGGTGTATAGTTGAACAATAACGAGAATGGGGTTTGTCGGGTTACTTTATGAATCGTATTGTTGATTCCCCACTGTAAGTTTCTCACGTGGTCGTCCCAATCTCTTCCTTCGGGATCTTTAGTCATGCTTGCGAGTGCAGGCGTGATCATCCGGTTATATCGCTCCACCTGTCCATTCGCTCGCGGTGTCGCTGTTGAGTTTCGCACATGGATGATACCTACATCCTTGCAGAATGTTTCGAATATCCGACTCGTGAACGCAGGTCCCTGGTCCGATATGAGTCGACTCGGTGCCCCGAATAGCAGAATAATTTCTTTCAAAAATCGAATTGCAGGCGCCGACTTCGTATTTTTCACTGCCCGTAGTAACACATACTTTGTGAAGGCGTCGACGACAACAATAAGATAACTATTCGTTCTTTTACTCCGTACAAACGGGCCAAGGTGGTCAACATGTAATGTGTGAAAGGGTTGCCCAACCTTGTCGATGGGATGCAGATTTCCTGGTCGCTTCCCTGCTGGACGCTTGTGTCGTAAGCAAGGCAAGCATGCCCCGATGTAGCCCTTTACATAGCGGCGCATTCTCGGAAACCAGTATAACTCCTTGATTTTCGCCAAAGTCTTGTCCAGTGCGAAATGTCCGATGTCGTCATGATTTCTCTTCACTATCTGCCATCTCGCTTTTTCGGGTACTACCCATTTAAGTTTTACGTCGTCCCCGTTCTTTTCGATTTTGAACAATCGACCGTCTTCCAATACGAATTCAGCATCGCGCGCATCGCTTTGCTGCAATTTTTCTATGATTTCCCGCAATTTCGGATCCGCGCGTTGTGCTACTGATAACCAGTCATCGATCTCAACGGCGTTGGTGAGAATCGTCAAACCATCGACTTCGTTCATTTCTTCCGGCTGTCCCCACGGTGCACGGCTTAGTGCGTCTGCATGAAGCATCTGCGTACCTGGTCGATGTTGTACAGTGAATGTGAATTCTCGAAGACGTAGCCACCACCGCGCGATTCTTGGTATTAAATCTTTCTTGGCAAACGTGCTGCGAACAGAATTACAATCTGTGATTACAGTGAATTCTTCGCCCAGTAGGTATGATCGGAACTTCTCGGAAGACCACACTACCGCGAGAGTCTCTAATTCGTACGAATGATATTTTCGTTCATTCTCCGTTGTTTGTCGACTAGCATAACAAACAGGTCGTAGTGTTCCGTCATGTTGCTTCTGCAAGAGGATTGATCCCAGTCCTTCCTTACTAGCATCTGTATGCAATTCAATCGGCATATTCGGTGTGAATGCAGCCAATATCGGTTTTTCAGATAGTTTTTTTCGCAGGCACTGAAACGCGTCTTCCTGGTCCTGGTTCCATTCGAACTTTGAGTCTTTTCGAAGTAACCTCGTCAATGGCGCTGCGAGGAGCGCAAAATTTCGGATGAAACGCCTGAAATAACTCAACAAGCCGACGAATCTTCGAACTTCATGCTCGTTCGTTGGCCTAGGAAAATTCTCGACACTCTTTAATTTATAATCGCCTGGTTGTACCCCTTTTTCCGAAATATCATATCCCAGAAAGGTTACTTTTTCCTGTAAAAACTTACATTTTGATAGTTTTAACTTTAATCCGGCTCCACGAAAAACTTTAAGTACCTGTTCCAGGTGGTTCAGGCCTTCTTCAAACGTCTTCGCAGGCAACAAAATATCGTCCATATAGGCAAGAGCGATGCTGTAAGCCAGAGGTCCCAACGTTTTATTTATCGTCCTCTGGAATACCGCCGGCGCATTTGTCAATCCAAATGGTACGCGCGTAAACTGATAGTGTCCGTCCGTCGTAGCGAATGCCGTTAATTCTTGCGATTCCTCGGCGAGTGGTATTTGATAGTAGCCCATAGCCATATCCAAGCTCGTGTAGTACCTGCATCCGGCTAATCGTTCTAGTTGATCGTCAATTAATGGAAGCGGATATTTGTCTTTTTTCGTTACCTTGTTCAGCGCCCTGTAATCAACACACATACGTGACTCGCCTGTTTTTTTCTTTACCATCAAAACCGGAAACGAGTACGGCGAATTCGAATCTACGATAATGCCGCAGTCTTTTAACTCTGCAGTCATCGTGTTGACCAGCGTCCGTTCTTGGTGCGATAGTCGGTAGGGTCTGAACGTGATTGGTTCGTTCGAGATAAGCTCGATCTTCATTTCTGCGTTTCGTGCCACCCCTAATTCTCGCACTGTCATCGCAAACACATCTCGGTATTGTTGGAGTAACTCGATTAGCTGTTCACGTTGATATTCTTTCAAAGTTTCATCAATTTGGATGGCATCTATCGGTAATGGTCCCAAATTTTGATTTTCGAGGTGCATTATTTCCGTGCACTCGGTCGTAGCGTCGGGCTTGCAACTTTCGGCACGTACAACTCGTTGTCCCGGCTTGAAGACAATACTCTCCCTCGAATTGTTGACGACCGGTACGCAACTCGCTCCGTTTTCATTCAGGGTTACGATGCATCTCGGTATGCAATGTCGTTTTTTCCCTTCCCTTCGTTGTTGCCAATCGATGAACAAATTCGAAACTTCTTTTGATGCGTCGGTGTATACATCAATAAACCCAATGTAATTTGGCGGAAGTATTATTTGGTTCTTGGCCCAAAGGCTAAACTTCTTTTGCTCCAGCTCCGGAATCGTGAGGCTTGTCAATCTTCCCAAATCATCTTCAGTTTCACTGCTCTCCTGGAAAATTCGCATATAGTTTTTTCTTTTGATGATCGTAACGTTTGGTAACTCGGTAAACGGCTGTCCTACGAGTAACGGGATTTCTTGCATCACATCAGGAACAATATAGGCCAAAACTGTTGCCTTCGCTTCGTCGATGACTAACTCTATGTCAGTCGATCCTATAACCTCAACTCTGCCTGCGCCATAACCTCCAATGGTGCATGGTTCGTCGAGTTTTCGAATCTTCAGTTTCAGCTCACGTGCTTTATCTTCGCGCAGCGTCACACACTTACTTCCCATGTCGATGTAGGCTCGCACCTTAACTCCGTTTACCTCCGCGTCGTGAAAGTATTTGAGATTTCCGTCGACTTCTTTCGGGTTCGTTATCGTTAATATTCGTGGCTGTTCCCGTCTAGTCACTGCGGCTCCATCGTCATTCGTTTCTGCAGTCGATAACTGCGTTGCTTCCTCTTGTGACCCGTGTCCCGAATTCTTGGAGATAGTCAAGGTTTGCAAATTTTTCGTCGACTTCTTGTCAGATTTTGACTCCGTACAATTTTTCGCGAAGTGTCCGACTTTGTTGCAATTATTGCATCGTTTACGTTTCTGTTCGTGCGGACATTTAATTGAATAATGCCCATACTCGTCACAATTAAAACAAAGAACCTCACCCCTCTCGTTTTTCACCGGTTTTCTTTCGGTCCGCTGAGTGTTTGATCGACGAATTCCTCCGTCCTTTGTGTCGGACCCTCTTCGATTCGTAAAGTCAGATTTCGGAATTTTTATTCGATCCTCCATCCGCTTAAGGCTCAATAACAGAACGTTAAGTGAAGGAAATTCCTGAATACTCAGCGACTGAACTATTGTATTATCGTTTAGTCCTCCGATCACGAATTCAACAATATCGATATCGCTTATTCGACACTGTCTCGCCAAACTTACTTTTGCATGGAAATATTCTTCGATAGACTCCTGAGGTCGTTTTTTCCTGTCAATCATCTCCTGGTACTTCCGCTGAATCCCTACAGTGCTCGGAAAGGCGTCACGCAGCAACTGTTTCCATTCGTCCCACGTCCGTTGCACTGTGGCCATCGAGTCGTACCAAACTTTGGCACTTCCTTTGAGCTTTGTCAGAGCGTGACAAATCGTTGTCTTCTCTGACCATCTGTAAGCATCGGCGTATTCGTCAATTTTTGTAAGCCACATATCGACCGTCTGTAATGAATTTTTATTTGGACAAAATTCGGGTATGAGCTCGGCCAGTTGTCTGTCGAACGTTGTCGGTGCGACCGGCGTCGGTCTCTCGTGATTTCGTGCTTCGGTCATACTCGATACCGTTTCTCGGATAACGGATTGTAACAAAGATTGTAAATCGAACGATGATACCTGATTCAATCCTGTAGACATCGGTGGTACCTGATTTATTCCCGTTGATAACAATGGTGCGTGAAACTGGGGTGCATCTGGATATCGAAATCCGGGATGCTGACCTGTCAGTTGCGGCTGGTGAAACATCGTATGTCTCCCCATCTCAAATGGCGTAGACGCCATGGATGGTGCAAACGAAGTCTGCAGAGGTGTTTGATTTCGCAGTATGCGATCGGTTCCGAATTCGGTCGTGGTTGATGGCGTCGCCACCGACGACATCGTTTGGATCGTGCACGTCGTCGGAGCAACAAACTGCGCATGCGTCTGTGACATCGGCATCGTGTTTGTAGTTATCGTGTTTGATGGTAACGTCGGACTTACCATCCTCGTGCTTGTCGTATGTATCGTGTTCGTTGGTAAGGTTGTGACCTGGCTTGCCGCGCGAACCGTTGAGTCAAAAGAGCTGTTTCGACTGGACTCGTCGATCGCCTGATCCAGCATATCCGCTAATGCCGAATCCCTTGTCTCTTTGCCATGACTCATCGCAGCTTTATTTTTCTTTTTCAGGACTTTATAGTATTTATCCAACGTATGTTCAGGTTTCCGTAGTCGTTCACTTTGCCGTCTTGTCTCCGTAGGCATCTGCCAATATTGTGCCGCTAGGCAACGTTTGTTCGCGTAAAACTTCTTTGTGTCGAAGCACTCGGTCTTCGCACAACGTTTAGACCGTTTCAATTTCGTTCAGCTCGTATTCGTCCTGATCCCACTTCTGATATATTATCTCCGTAGTATAACGTCCAAGCGGAGAAGGATAATAACAGAGAACACCGTATTAAATGTGAAAGTAAAGTAGTTTAATGCAAAGGAACGACATGGATACACGTGTTGCTTCGTCTCGCGCTCATCGAGTAATCCCCCTAACAGCGCCCTCTCGCGCCCGACTTCTCAGCCTTTTCGGCAGCCATCTTTCTTTCTCTTTCCCTCTCTCTCTCATTCATTCTGCTCGCTTACAGGGTTGAAAAAAATTAAAAAAAAAAAAAAACGAGTATCAAATATATGCGGGAGCCGTGGAGCGGAGGGAACCTTCCTCAACCGCCGACGAAGACGACCCACGATGACGTTATTTATATTTACTGTGAAATACTCCCTGGACGTTGTGGAGCCAACGACTGGAATTTGCCGGTCTCTTCACTATCGTGTTTTATTCTCGAGCTTCGTACGCGTCAACGTCCCAAAAAAAAAAAAAAGAAAAAAAAAAAATAAAATGAACCTTCCTCGTACAATCGTAACACAAATATCCCTTCCCCCTCCCTCCCAACGAGAACTCGCGGGCCCTATGATGCAATATTTGTTCTTCCAGTTGTTGACAGATAAATCTGTCCCGGGTACCCACATCGGATATTTTTTCTAATGTTAAGTATATAAGAATCAAACATCTCTGGGCGAAAGCAAAACTCTAGACTCCGATAGACAATTGTTTCATCAGAGCCCATTCCTATAATGGAAAATATATATTTATTTAATAAATAGAAGTACACAAACATATTAAATAACATGTAAAGATAATGGGCAATGATAAGACGAAAATGAGTAGGGGTTTTGGTCGTATAAATTTGTCCCGAGGTTTAGCAGCAGCAAGTGGTTTTGGCACCGCAACGACTTGTCGTGGAGAATCGCTTCGCTTCCACACATTAATTATTCTCATTTCTCCGGCCGTTATCAATCGATCGGTCTGTTGTGGAGAGAAAAAATAATATGTTTAACTTATTTATTATTAAGAGACGAAGGCGATCCGCGATTCCTTACCTTTTCGTGATACCAGATATCTCGCACGAGCTGTTTGCTGGTTTCCAATGAAATCGTAACACACGCCCAAGTTACCATCCGCGAATCCCAAACCGCTTAGTCCCCTGACAATTAAACGTTGCAATTTTAATATCGTCATCAATCAAACAACATTAAATTAAATACAAATACATTGTTTAAAAAATATTCCGATCTTACCCACTCGCGTCACTCGAGCCAGCGATAAAAAATGCTTGTCCCAAGTTTTTTGAGTTGTGCATTTTAACGACGTAACAAGTGTCCGGATCCGATTGCTTTGATACAAAAGATTAAGTAATTAAATAAATATTTCAACTCCTCAATGTCTGTAGAAATTTTAATAAAACAAACCATCAATGATCCGACGACGTTACGATAGAATTTTCCGTACGGTTCAGCATACAGATCGCAGTCCCAAAGTTGGAGTTGACGAGTGTGCATCGTGCACCATATATTTCCGTCATCCAGCCAATTGACTCGATCCTTTCTCATTTATTGTAATATATGTATTAACATACATAATATATTTCTGCCAACTGTTAATTAACATTTCCAACACACACACCTTAATATATATACGATGAATAATATTAAAATACAATAACAACAATATCGATTAATTACCAAGCATCCCTGTTGGAAGTTATACTTACGACTGAGGATTCCGTGTTGAGCGAATAATTAGGAGCCGAATCTTCGTTATCTTTTGTCAAGTCAAAAACATTGATCAATCCGTCGGTACTTCCAGAAGAGAGAACATTGGTCCGGTTAGGATGAAACGCCAGAGTGGTCACATCGTCCATGTGCGATTCCCAATAGCCGCCAAGAAGATTGTTGTTTGCTTCTGTTCGACTACCATTGTACCCAAGGTCCCAAAATAAAATAAAAGCGTCGCCTCCCACGTGTTCACTGCCGACAACGACAAGCCTGTCGTCGCTACTGACACAGAAACTTGACAACGGTCTGAGTTTGCCATCTGTGGCTGAGTCTGCAATATTTATTCGATACAATTAATAATTACAGAATACCAACTATATATCCTGCCAAAATAATAACTTAAATATAACAAAGCTCCATGTATTATCAATGGTCTTTGTCCAATTACGAGGGAAGCACCAGATAAAGGTTTAAGTAGCTTGAAATAGAGCAAGTATATATTCATCACGCTCACCTCTGATAGTCGAAACAGTTCTTCCCTTGTCTCTTAAATCAAACAAACAATGGTAATCCCATCTCTCGTTGCCGTGTATAAAATGTGTTTGGACGTTGGACTAAATTTTATTCCCACAATGGATTAGTCATTGGGAGGCAGCAAGGGGGTTCTACTCAAATTCTCACCGATGTTGTAAACGCCGCACGAATAATCTGAAAATGCAGCTGCAACTTGGAAATTGGATTCGCTAGAGGGATGAAAAACCGCACAATTGGAGAATATATAAACCTTTGGTAGATGATACAGTTTCCACTGCGCAAATGGTTAGTTGACATATTTTACCATTCTCTTCGTTATCGTCTCGTTTGTCACCTTCGTTGTCGAAGCGTTTTTTTTTTTTTTAATTGTCAGATATCTTGAGCATTATAATTCTTGCGAATATTAATTATGAACAAGTGTTTCAACTGTTAAACGTTGAGAGGTTATGTTCGAATGTTGATAGGACACGGGAAATATTATAGCCGGTGATGATGCTACTTGATGCGCGAGCAAGGGCAAAGAAATGAAATGGTGTACGACGGCGGCAGCTGTAACAACCGAAACGAAATTATTAACAAAAATTTATCTACTACTCCGGACCGGACTTGGACGTGGATCGCGCGACGTTAAGAGACGAGTTGTGACGTGGCTCGCAAACTCTCAGCAGTACGACCGTACCACCGGTCAGACGCATCGTTTGAATTTTCGCTCTGCTTTTATTTTTCAAATAGAGACAATGTTACGACATTGAATATTAGTCATTAATAAAAAATATATTAATTACAATTGATATAATACATATTTAAATATGACATTTTGATAATTAATCGACAATTAATAATTATACTCATCGGTATTAATAATAATAATAATTTTTTATCCATTTATGGAGTAAATAATGAACAATTGTTCGTTAAACTTACTCAGATTTATTCAGGGATGGTCGGAGTCTCCACCGGTCGAAGTCTCGACTGTCAGAGTCATGAAGATTACAGGTAATGAGAACGCGCGCAATGCTACAAAAACGTTCGCGGAGATCTGTAAAATAGCAGGGTGCTGAGCATTTGACTAAATTTCATTCAATTCAGTTCTTATTAAAGTATTATTTAATTTTATTTATTTGAATCAAATACAAGTATTAATCGATTATAATTAAATTCAATGTATTTTATTGAACGGTTATTGAAAACCGTTTAATTATTGCGACGTGAGATATTTCGAACTTTTTTTAATTTTATTTTTTTTATTCGCGACGATGCAATAGCTTTCTCCGAAAAATTATTGTTATATAATATTTATTTATTTAATTTTATTATTTTCATTGAGAGTCGCATCAACCATGATTTTGACAGCGTTTATTACGCAATATAAAAAATAGGGACAAGCCTAAATACGAGAGAAAGAATTACAGTTTATAGAGCGTGGAAAGTAATATTATATTTTTAAAACATATTAATTGTGATAAAATATTATATTATATCATTTTATCATAAAAATTACGAAATCATAATATCATATAAATTGTAAAAGAATGATATTATAGTAAATAAAAAATATTAACGTTTTTTTCATCAACTTATAGTTTAAACGATGAATAATCGTTTGTTATAATAATATTAATTTATCAATAATATGTTAAAAAAATGGGGAAACGTTAAATAAATAAATTATTCTCTTTCCTCCACAGCGTCTCGAAGTTTTGGCACACCCATAGATACATGTAATATAAGCCGTTTACTACAAAGCCTAAGGTGACGCGACACATCGCCCGAGCTGCCATGAGTGCGAGTGAGATAGCGCCATGGGCGGTTGCGGTGGAGCGAGAGAGAACGAGCATGGCCGGCGAAGGGATAGGCAGCCCGTAGCGCCGGCTCGCGGTAGGTGGGGCAACGAAATGCCCCGTCCGAGAGTCCCCACCAGTCCCCACTCTCGCGTTGCGCGTTGCGTTACCGCTTATCACTCGGCTCGGCGCCCGCCGGTGGCCGGGTCAGTCAGTGAACGTCGCTCGGTAGTAGCGGTCCTGTCGCGCGGGTAGCGCGGCTCGGTGACAAGTGGTGACAAGTGCGTGCGTTGACAGTTCGGTGTCGGTGAAAATAGTTCGAGGACCTTTCAACCGGTGCGTACTACAAGAGAGTGGCCCAGTTACCCAGCGAGGGACGAGCCGAACCAGGCTTAAAAAAAAGAAACCGGTGCGTACTGACACGAGGAGCAGTGACAGCTGGGCGAGCGGTGACAGCTGGCCAAGCGGTGACAACTGGGCAAGCGGTAACACGGGACTGTGAGTACAAATAATATCAAGTTAGAATTTATCAAGCTATTATTGAAATATTATTCGATTCACTTGAAATTCATTTTCATTTATTAGAATTGATTCGAATTCGAATAAATAAAATAAAATAATATTTTAATAAGGAGTTATTTCAATAAATTTCAGTGAAATTAAAGTAGAACTTTGCATACTGCTTTCGCATTACTCGTTACTCTTTTCTAAATGTATAAGAATGTTTATAAATTTTAGCTTTCTCATGTGGGAAGCTTTATAAAAAGTTAAAAATAATGAGATAGCAATATGCAAGGTTCTACTTTGCGTCGTCTTGAGTAAATTTGAGAAATTTCGTGTATCGTGTTCCCTGGTGCGCTGAAAAATCTTTGCGATCGCAGTTGAGTGCGCAGCAAGAATTTGGTAATCGTAGTCCGCGGTGACGACTCGACCGCAGTGACCCAAATGTGGGGACGTACCGAACTGTGTGGGATGAAATTTTGGTAGCATACTTAAAAAATTTGGGTTTAAAAGTGGGAGTGCGGAGGTTCGTTGCGTCACTCGTAACGGAGAGTGAACTCTCTCACCACTGCGATAGCTGGTGCGCTGAAAATTTTTTGTGATCGCAGTTGAGTGCGCAGCAAGAATTTGGTCATCGCCGTCCGCAGAGACGACTCGACCGCAGTGACCGAAAGGTGGGGACGTACCGAACTGTGGGGACCAAACTTTGGTAGCACACTTAAAAAAGTTTTGGTTCAAAAGTGGGAGTGCGGAGGTTCGTTGCGTCCCTTGTAACGGAGAGTGAACCCTCTCGCCGCTGTGTTAGCTGGTGCGCTGAAAATTTTTTGTCATCGCGGTTGAGTGCGCAGCAAGAATTTGGTCATCGCTGTCCGCGGTGACGACTCGACTGCGGTTCAAATTTACTCAAGACGACGCAAAGTAGAACCTTGCATATTGCTATCTCATTATTTTTAACTTTTTAATTGAATTGAATTGAATTGAATTGAATTGAATTGAATTGAATTGAATTGAATTGAATTGAATTGAATTGAATTGAATTGAATTGAATTGAATTGAATTGAATTGAATTGAATTGAATTGAATTGAATTGAATTGAATTGAATTGAATTGAATTGAATTGAATTGAATTGAATTGAATTGAATTGAATTGAATTGAATTGAATTGAATTGAATTGAATTGAATTGAATTGAATTGAATTGAATTGAATTGAATTGAATTGAATTGAATTGAATTGAATTGAATTGAATTGAATTGAATTGAATTGAATTGAATTGAATTGAATTGAATTGAATTGAATTGAATTGAATTGAATTGAATTGAATTGAATTGAATTGAATTGAATTGAATTGAATTGAATTGAATTGAATTGAATTGAATTGAATTGAATTGAATTGAATTGAATTGAATTGAATTGAATTGAATTGAATTGAATTGAATTGAATTGAATTGAATTGAATTGAATTGAATTGAATTGAATTGAATTGAATTGAATTGAATTGAATTGAATTGAATTGAATT